>VDFB02276229.1:0-30804 GCA_007258455.2 Sequoia sempervirens | reverse complement strand
TTTTGAGCAATTAAGAGTCTCAACAAACTATAGATTATTCCAGCCATTGTTAATCATTTGCATTAATCTAATCTCATTTTACTATTCTGCAACCTATTTTTCAGTTCATATTCATTTTCAAACCCTAGTAAACCCATTTGATAGGACTGTACACAAAGTAATCCAGTGTATTATTGGATAAATTCAAAGGTACCTGTTTACAGCTACACCCACTCTTGTCATTTATCTTTTCCATTGTTCCCTTTAAGATTTATGTTAGGGTCTCTTCAAGAGAGACAGATTTTGATGCAATAATCCAGGGTGTTCAGCACATGTGTGCACACAGACATACTGTATTAATTATCTGCTAATTCAATTACTGCTGCATGACTACTCAATCAAACCTGGAATATAAAAGAGGTGACAAGCACGGCATATGCATATGATGGGAAACTGCTAATCATGTAATCACATTCCCAAAGCAAACACATCATACATATTTACAAGGTGAACCATCTGATGGCAGCATACAACTTATTTGCCTGATAGCTTTGTCAGGGCTTGCATTGTTAAGTTGATTCTACCACACTACCTTACTTGTGGACAAACAAAGCACAAGCAATGCAACCAGCAGAATAGTCTCCACTTTAAGGTTAAATTCCTAATACTCATTAAGTGGCCAAGAAAAATCTCCAAATTTAACTCATATCTAGAGGAAAATGAGCAGAGCCAACTCTACCAAGTCCAAGTTAGGTGACCTGTGTCAAGAATTTAGTCAGTTTGATAATCTATTGCCAAGGTTTGTCCCAGTTCCAAGTTGATTCTTATTCTGTCTTTCCAAGTGGTCCCTGAATGTGTTGATTTTTACCCACCCCTCTTTTCAAAAAGTCAACTAGAGTGTCCAAGGGGTTGAGCTTCATTGGTTAAATCATTGAGTTCTCATTGTGGAGACCAAGTTCAAATCCCAAAAGGGTCCTCTAATATGGAATTCTAAATTGTGACTCTTGATCTTCCATAGTTGGCTTTTCCTGTGTAGGCAGTTTCTAAATAAGTGGATTTCTAAGTGGTGACTCTTGGTTTTCCATAAGTGGTTTCTAGTGTGGCTGCTCTAAAGGAGCTAATATTGGTCTCATGGCTGTGCTCCCAAGAGCTTGTATCAGTCTTATGCTGATGCTCATAAGAGTAGAATATTTGTAATCAATTAGCAATACATAAAAATAAAAATTTAAAAAAAGAAGAAATAGTCAACTTGGGTATTATTGAGACAAACCAAAAAAATCATCTTTCGAACCCCTGGTCCATTGTTTTTCAATACACTAATTGGCTTCATCATGCTTGTGAATTGGTCTTAGTAGATATCCATGTATCATTTGGCTAACCAGAAGATATAAGGTCGCCATGTTAATATTTATGTGTCAGATTACATTCTGTAACATTTCAGCTGTATGACTTTTTCTTTCAATTGGTATTGTGGTGGAATTTATGCTTCAGCAATGTACGGATCATGATTCAGTTTGACTTTGAACACTATATATTTGGTGATTGCTTCAAGTAATCTTGTTGATTTTTGGATGTCGATTGATTTCAGTTGCATTCCTTGCCGTACTAATTTCTATTCATTTAATTACTCAATCCTGATTATTAAAACCATATCAACTTGAACAAAATTGGCATGCTATATACTGGTCCAAACTTTGAGCAAAGTAATAAAAGGATGCTATGGTGCTATAGAAATTTAATCAAATGTAATACAACTAACATATTTTAAAGGAATTTTATATCCATGTGATTCTGATCTGATGTTGGTAGATATCCATGTTGTCTAATTTGGCTAACGAGAAGATATAAGGTTGCAATGTTAATATTTTATGTGCCATTTTACATTTTGTGACTTTTTAGTTCTTTGACTTTTGCTTTCAATTGGTTCTGTGGAAGAATTTTTGTTTCAGCAATATATGGATCATGTTTGAACAATATATATTTGGCGATTGCTTCAAATGATCTTGTTAATTTTTTGATGTTCATTGATTCCAGTTACATTCCTCAATGTAGTAAACTCTATTCATTTAATTACTCAATCTTGACTATTTTAATTTTTAACCATATCAACTTGAACAAATTGGCATGTTATATATTGGTGAGAACTTTGAGCAAAGTAATAAAAGGATGCTATGGTGCCATAGAAGCTTAAGAGAATGAATACACTTAACATATTTTAAAGGACATTGATGTCCATATAATTTTGATTTCATTTCTGAAAAACTTGGAAGAAAGGGTCTTTTTACAGGTATTTGGGTATTCTAGCATTAAAATGAAATTAATTCCCAAACGGTGAGCATCCTTGTAGCACACTAGGTGCCAATTTTGCATTGATAGCAGTTGTGGAAGAATTGAGTACTTGTACCCTTGTCATTCTTTGCCTTTTAATCCCCATCACTCTCGATATTACATTAAAAGAATCAAGCTTCTTGGGAAAATGATGCCCAGATCTACATATGCAACTTTGAGTTTGTTCCTAATTTATACCTTTAGGTATTATTTGAGCAGGGAATTGAAGTGGGCCTTTCTTCTGTTGCGTTAGCAGTTTTTGCTACAGATTTAGCAGGTTAAAAAGTATTTTATGGGTTTACTGAAGCACAGTTAAATGAAGAATATGGCAGCTTTATAAGATTGCATTTGGGCTGATCGACCATGCTGTATCCATAGAATTTGTTTTCCTTTCTCTGCAGGGCATTTTTCTTTGAAAAATGATGGTTCGCATTCAATATATTGGAATTTTGAAGATTCATTTAGCATATGGATTCTTTTCTAAAGACATGCTATCTCTTCTTGCTCATTAAGATTACACACAAGCAAAGACGAAGGAGCTACTACATAGGGAAGACGAAAAAGACATACTCCATAGCTCTCTTCTCTTCTTCTCTTGTGGATTGATATTTGTTTTCCTTTGAATCTTGAATTGTTGCCTTGGTTATGTACATGTTTAATTTGTCTTGCCTCTAGGTCATTGTTTATGGTTGTGTTTGTGTTAAATTTTTGAACCAGAAATAAGAGCTAACAGAAAGTTAACAACAAGAACAAATACACACAAAAAATTTACCCTCGGAAAACTCTCCTCCTGAGGGAGAAAAACCCAGCCAATAATATCTCTTATATTATTGAATCTCAAAAGAAACTCCTTTACAATGAGGCTGATATGAGAGCCAGAATATAAGCATCAAACTTATGATGCAACACAGATACAGCCAGATGCAAAACTCAGTAAACTCAGCCTTCAACAATCTGCACTTGATGAAGAACTTGCACAGCTCTTCAATAATTCGAACTTCCTATAAATGAACTGAATGCTGAATGAAAGTATATACAATGTGACTCTCTAAACATAGCATGTCGGTTTCATGCATGTCAGTTACCTCTGCATGTCAAACTGCATGACAGTTACAAGAGGACGCACTAGGAGAATCATGTGTCTAATTTTAGGAGGAGTTACAAAAAGATTCCAATGCATAACAGTTATAGTTTTGCATGCTGACTTTTGAATAAGACAGTTTGAAGGTCGCTTAGTAGACATGGAAGAATCTTCTGACACAAGAAGATACCTCTTGCCGCTAACAACAACATTAACACTCCCTCTTAGCTAGGGAGGTATCTTTTCAGATATCCATGTCATCAAGGCATATGTCCACAAGTGTCCATCATGTTATCACTCATTGTGATGTTGCCATCTCATCATGACAACCACCATGGCTATTCCAAGAGAATGGAACAAGGGCTTACACCTCAAATTTCTCTTGTAGAGAAAAAATGCAATAACAAGGGTTGATACCTCAAATCTCTCTCGCAGAGAGAAATACATTAACAAGGGTTGATACCTCAAATCTCTCTCGCACAGAAAAATGCATTAACAAGGGCTGATACCTCAAATCTCTCTCACAGAGAGAAATGCATTATCAAGGGCTTACATCTCAAATTTCTCTCGTAGAGAGAAATGCATTAACACATGAAGCAAGAGTCACTGAGGCTAAGACTCTCTCTCAACAAGAGCAACATTCTCCACAATACCAAGCTTATCTCGAAAATAAGAAAACTTTACTCTAGGAAATGGCTCGGTGAGAATGTCAGTTGTCTGCTCATCCGTGCAAATATACTTGAGTTCAACTGCTTTCCTTTGAACCAAATCTCTTAAATAATGATACTTGATCTCCACATGCTTGGTTCTATCATGAAAAACAGGATTAATCGAAAGCTTTACACAGCTTTGGTTATCACAAAGAATCACTGTAGGCTCCAAAGGCTGTCCAAATAATCCTGCAAGCAATTTGCGAAGCCACACAGCTTCTCTTGTAGCCACACAAGCTGCAACATATTCTGCTTCAATTGTACTCTGAGCAACACATGATTGTTTCCTGCTGCACCAGGAAATCATAGTTGAACCTAGGCTGAAACAACATCCTGAAGTGCTCTTCCTGTCAGGCACACAACCTGCCCAATCTGAATCAGAGTACCCCTGCAAGCTCAGTTCTGTACAAGAAGAATATTTTAGACCATATCCCATTGTGCCACGTACATATCTCAATATGTGTTTAGCTGCAACAAGATGAATCTGTCTTGGTTCACACATGAACTAACTTAAAGTGTTAACAGCATAACATATATCAGGCCTAGTATTAACCAGGTACAATAAAGAACCAATTAACTGCCTGTACATAGTAGGATCAACTAAATCTGAAGTGGTTGCAATCTCATGTAACTTTTTCAGATTTGCTTCCATAGGAGTCATCATTGATTTACAATCTAACATATCGAACCTCTTCAAGATATCAATAGCAAACTTCCCTTGACTCAAAATAATCTCATTTGGTCTTTGCCATACCTCAAGCCCAAGGAAGTAGTGCAACAAACCAAGATCTTTCATTTCAAATTCAGAAGATAACTCCTTCTTACATTTAAAAATGAGGTCATCATCACCAGTGAGGAACAAGTCATCAACATAAAGTACTAAGATTAAGACTTTGTCATCACTTACCTTGAAATATAAATTTGGATTAGCATCATTCTTTAGGAAGCTCAAGCTCAATAAATAGTGACCAATTCTCTCATACCAAGCATGAGGAGCTTGTTTAAGGCCATACAAGGCCTTTTTCAACTTGCACACATGAGACTCCTTATCATGAATCACAAAGCCCTCTGGCTGTTCAATGTATACTTCCTCTTCAATTATCCCATTCAAGAATGTCGTCTTCACATCCATTTGATGAAGTGAGCTACTGGTGCAAAAGTCTCTTCATAGTCTATACCTTCTTTTTGAGAAAACCCTCTAGCTACAAATCTACCTTTATATTTTTCTACACTCCCATCAACTGCATGTTTAATTTTGAACAGCCACTTAGAAGAAACAACAGATTTACCTTTGGGCCTGGGAACAATGTCCCAGACATCATTCTTGATGATGGATTGATACTCTTCAATCATGGCATCCTTCCACACTGAGTTGAAGCCTCTTCAAAACTAGAAGGCTCGGATGCTATAATATGACTCATCAAGGCTACATATCCTGCAAACTTATGAGGTCTTTTACTCTCTCTGAAAGTGCCATGAGGAGCTGCAAATTTTTCAGCCTCTTGCATAGTATGTCTGGCCCACAAAGGTCTCTTCTTATCAGCTGAGGCATTACTTGGACCAGCAGAAGTATCTATAGGATCAACTGGATCAACAGGATCAGTAGAATCTTCTAATTCTGTAATCTCCCTCTGAATCTCAGAAGAGGAGTGTTGTGACCTAATTCACACCTCGCCCCATTGCAAATGGGGACCCTAGTAGTTTGCTTTTTTTGGCTCTTGCTGTTGCGCCTCTCGTTTTGTTTGGTCTCCATTTGGGGTTTTTGGGGTTTAAGTTTTGAATGGTCACCCGAGTCGAGTAAAGAGTTTGAGCCTGGACACTGTGCAAACGTCATCATCATGCTTAGGAGGCCCAGGAGACAAAGATCGACTGTCTTTTCAGTCAATTCTGACACCTACTTTTTAGGGTTTTCACTTTGGCCCCCTATTTTTTAGAACCTACTTTTTTGGCGCTTTTGAGCAATTCTGAGATCCCTATTTTTTAGGGCCTATTTTTAGAAAGTTGCTATTTTTGGAAAATTTCTATTTTTAGAAAGTTTCTCTTTTTGGAAGAGTCCTGAATTTCGAAAATCCAATCAGAAGTTCGAAAAACTTAACAGAACTCTCAGAAAATCGATTTGAAAAATTTCATGAATTCATGGTGAAATTCTGGAAAATGTTAAAAATCTGGAAAAACCAGTTGAAAAATCACAGAAAAATGGTGAAAAATCTGAGAAAATCATGGCAAAATGGCCCAAGTATGACTGAAAATCATGGTGAAGGCATGAAAGAAGACTGAAATCTTAACCAGCGAGCTGAAAGAAGGGCAAAGTCAATGGCTGAAGATGAAGTTTAACCTGCACAAAAGGCAATGGCATGGCAATGTGCCAAGTCCGCCCAGCCTTGGAAGAAATTAATGGCAGGGAGAAGAGGCAACTCCGCCCAGCAATGGCACAAATTGAAGGCAAGTCCAACTTGCCATGGCACAAGCTTTGGCAAACTCCGCCCAACCACTTAGAAGGTAATGGCATGAAAATATGCCAAGTCCGCCTTGGATAAATAAAGGAAATGGCATGAAGGCAAGCCAAGTCCGCCTTGGAATGGCAAGACATGAGACTAAGTCCGCTCCAAGATGGCTTGAAGTTGAAGGAAGTCCGCTCCAAGATGGCACAAAGAGAGGTGAAGTCCGCCCAGCCTTGGACAAGTGAAGATGGCATAAACTTTAGCCAAGTCCGCCCTTGAATGGCATAGGAAACAAGCAAGTCCGCCCTTGAAGAAGATGAAAATGGCATGGAGTAGGGTGAAGTCCGCCCCAAGACTTGTGGAAAGTAGCAATGGCATAAAAAGTTGCCAAGTCCGCCCTTGGTCAAAAGCTGAATGGCTAGACAATTGATGAAGTCCACCCTTGAGTGGCAAGACACAAGCCCAAGTCCGCCTTGGACAAAACATAAAGTGGCAAGGAAATTGGTCAAGTCCGCCTTAGCCAAAAGAAGAAGTGGCTAAGGCATAGCGAAGAAAAAATTAAATGGCTTGAGACAAATGAAAATTCGCCTTGAAAGAAAATAGAATGGCTTGAACATGGATGAAGTCCGCTATGCTAAGGAGGAAGAAAATCAAAATGTTGCCTAAGTATGGACTTTGGAAATAAAAATATGCTTGGCCTTGAGGAAATTCACCATACTTGGAAAAGATGAGAAATATTTTTTCTAAGTCCAATATTTAAATTCGCCTGTGACTTAGGATGGCAAGAAAGTAATGGCGAAATAAATTTGGAAAAAGAAGATATGGTGAAATAAATTTGGAAAAAGAAGATTATGGCCAAATAAATTTGAAAAAAGAAGATATGGCGAAATAAATTTGGAAAAAGAAGATTATGGCCAAATAAAATTGGACGATAGAAAGTAATGGCGAAATAAATTTGGAAAAAGAAGATATGGCGAAATAAAATTGGACGATAGAAAATTATGGCAAAGTAAATTGGAAGAGAAAATTCGCCTAAGGCATTGGCAAGAAAAATTTCAAAAAATCAAATTTTCCTTAGAAAAAAATAATTTTCCATAAAAATTAACGGGTTGAAAATGACACATAAAATAATTATTTTAATTCTTTTAATTCTTTATTTTTCAACGCCTCAAAGAGATAAGCTTCAAAAAATCAAAATTGGAAAAATACAAAGAAGAGCTTTACTCAACCGGCGTCGGATTTAGAAACTTTCCCAGAGATTATCATTGAGGATAGAACTTGCCATTTGAAAGTTGAGTGCAATCCAAGTTAAGACTTGATTTAATGGAAATAATTGAAATTTGCCAAATGGGTCGATTTTCTCATCTTTAAAATTGAATTCACTTCTCATTTTTACAATCATTCGATTTTCGAAAGAAAAGTGTGAGAAGAAAGTTGTCTAAGGCACGAAAGTTGAGAGAATTTGCAGCAAAGTGAAGGAAATAAATTCATCCCAGCCAGCATTACGATCGTCATCATTTCTTTTTGTCCAGAAGGGCTAGGCAGATTTACTTTTCCCACTTCATTTTGGCATAAAAGCTTCGTCATTTATTTTCTTTCCAGCTTGATTCTTCGCGAAGTCTGATTTGACAACTAGCTGGAATATATTTCAAAGTGATTTAAATTTTGAATTCTAAATTATTCTCTTTGTTTCTTCCTGCAGATTTATTTTTGAGAAGGTAAAGATGAAGTTTGCCAACAAGGGTGTGCAGCTGCAGTCGAAAATCAAATCCAAATGGGAGCATATCGTGGACACCAATCTTGGCCACATTGATCTCGATGACTTCAGGGAAAGAATGTACGGAAGCGATGGACGTCTTCCTACACCAATTGCGAGAAGAATGATGCGCAATGGAATTGTTCATGCAGCTGGATTTTCGCCAGCAAAAGAGTGTCCAAAACTTATGGTGGAATGTGCATTGCACTATAATGCACGAGAAAGGCAAATAGAAGCTCCTGATGGAAGAGTTCTCGCATACTTGTCTGAGCCAGCCATTCAAGAAACTTTCGGAATTCCAGTTTACAACCGAACATCCTACCGCACTAAAGAGGATGCACTTAAGCTTTACCAGAGCCAGCAAGACCTTTGTGCATCTAACATAAATAGGACTTGGTTGCTGAAGCCCAAACCTACTGCAGGGAAGATGCCGAAGAAATTGGTCAGAACACATTTCAAAGAGGAATATGGCGACATCGTCTTGCTGCTAAACAGAATAGTAGGCAGCCCTCATCGTGCACCTTTCGAAAAATGGATGTATTATTTCGTTGATGAAATAATTACCAGAGTCAAGATGTTTAACTGGTCCAGAATGATCGGTGATAGCCTCCATGAACAATTGGTTAACCTGGAGGAAACCAAGACCTTTCACATGGGCTCGTACGTCATATATTCGCTTGCAAGGTATTACAAGTATTCTGGCCTAGTTTGCAAAGGTGTGGTTGGCAATGGCGAAGGACAGCTCAAGGCCTATGATTGTTATCCACAATTGCAACTAAAGGAGGTCACATTTCAGACGAGCACATGACGCCTTCCTTATGTACATCACCCGATTTCTCCAAGGTGGCACGCATCAGAGACTCACCCGTGAGGCCAAGAGTCTGATCAGCTGATATGGATCCTGGTTCATCCAGTTTCCCAAGTTTACTTACATTAGGATTCAGGGATTCTTAGGATGCCCTTATAGGCTACCCATCTATCCGACCAACAAAATGGTTTTGTTGGAAGTTCTAAGGCAACTTGAAGCATATCAGAATATCCAAAGGCCAAAATAGAAGGCAGCTGTCACTTTTCCATTTTTCATCGGCAACATGGAGGAATCATGTCCAACGGCGCAAGCAACGGAGAGTGCTCGACTGGAGATCCAAAAATATCCATTCACATCATACAAGCCGAGGAATAACTTTGATCCTCTCCATCACATTGGAACGGTGGACGGAGAGAAATACAAGCACCGGGTAGACTTGGAAGATTTCTGGGCTAATGCGGCTGATGAGTATGATGTAAGCAAGAGGCTATGGACAAGATTGCCACAAAGTATGATAAGGGCAACTGAACTTTTCAAGGTACCTGATCAATTGGAAGATGACGGAGTATATTTGCAGCTAGGCTTCGATGAGAATGAGCCACTCCCTCCTGCGAGATGGTCTAAGATGAGATGGGTGACCTGGCAACATTCATGCGGCCTGTTTTCAAATATTCTCAATGGTGGATGGATTGACAGGTAGAAACTCTTAAGGCAAAGAAATGTGCAATTCACATATGAATTGATGGGTGATACAGAGTCCTGTTCTTCAAATGCCGGTGCATCTCGTGGAGATGGGCCAACAAATGTCGCCAACTTGGGAAAGAGGAAAGAAATTGGTAAATCTGCAAAACATGACAAGGATAAAATGATAGATGAAGGGCCATCTCGAAAGAAGCACAAGTCCAGACCTCTTCAATCGGCCACTTCTAGGAATATAGATGAAATACTTGCCATGGATAAAGAGTCTTGGGAGAATGTCAGGATCCCTTCTCCAGTTGGAAATGTGGAGACAACGCAAGTGGAAGATGATGCTCAGCCTTCTACAGGCACAGAGATCCTAGAATCAGACAATGACAAAGACATTATGGATGGTGAATTTGAAGAGGGAATGATTTCCGCCCTCAAAGGAATCCAAGAAGACCCGTCCGTGCAAGAGATTCATAATGTGCCAGAAATTCAGGAAGAGCAAGAAGTGCAGGATATTCAAGAGGTCCAAGATCAACAAGAAGACGGATTTGAGCAGTCAACCATCCCGGATTGGCTGAAAGAAAGACTGAAGAGAAAGGCGCCAGTAGAGATTCCTGAAGAAGATGACGCCACAGACTTCTTGGCCAAGCTAGAGCAAGTTGCCACAAGAAAGAAGGCCAAGAAATTCTCCACCATCCAAAGGGATGAGGCTGGTAATCGCACAATGCAAGTTGCAGTACCTACAGCCGATAAGTTCCAAGATGAGATTGCCCCGAATGAATATGCCATCACGACCATTGACATGGGTCCAACAACGAAAGGGCAGGAAGTTGAGGACTTAGACAATTCCATTGCCACCATCAAGTCTAGGCTAGAAAAGGAAGTGGCAAAGAAAAAAGAATATAAAAAAGAGATTGGGCTGTAGGAGTTGATGGAGACTCCTCAACACCCCCAAGATCAGTTGCGACCAAAACCACTTCCACAAGAGACAGAATGGCAAGAAAGCTTGCTTCACAATGCAAGATTGATTGATTGCTTGAATACAAATGTACAAGAGATACCTTGCTTATATGGGCAAGGTTGAGAGATAGGTATGAATATGATGTTGACAAATGTCATGATCTTATGACATGAGACAACCAACAACCTAATCACCTAGGAAATGATGCATCCTAGCTAGATAAGATAAGTTCTACATAAGCCAACTAAGCCTTCTAGAAAGAATCTTTTACCTAAGTAAACTTAACCATGTGAATATGTCCCCTAATTACCTAGTGAATGAATAAGCTAGGTATAAGACAATTATTCACACCAACACCCCCCCTTAAGTGCAACTTAGGGAGAAGATTATTATGCAAACTGTGCAAAGACTATGACTATGGGTCCCGGCTACTGGACCATGTTAGGTACCCATTTACAATGCAAATGATGCAATCTCTCACAAGTGGAGAAAAGGAGAAAACCCTGTGGGACAAAACTCCTCTCCAAAAGAGAGAAAACAAAATAAAACAACATGATGTATGGAGGACTCAATGATACCCCCCAAGGACAACATGCATCATGTATATATAATCAAATACCCCCCCATAAGAAGGAAGTAGAGAGATAAGATATCCCCCCATGATGAAGAAGCTCCAATGCTGATGAAGAATGCCTGAAAACAAAAGATGACCCAATGTCTACAAGCAACACATCGTCCCTTAGGAAAAAAAAATCCATAAGCTGATGAAGAAGCCACTCCATGTCCAACTGAAAGGAGGAAGCATGAATGCTCATGTATGTCTCTGAAAACTGATGAAGATCCTCCAAGCTTGAATGAGCCACAACAGAATCATGGCCAAACTGAACCAAGAAACATGACAAATCAAGAGAAGGAGGAGACTCATGAATGTCAATCTCCAAAGACAAAGATGGGATAACAGTTGTACTAAAACTGTCATCAAAGAGGAGAGAAATCCCCTCAAGTGTGTCCTCCAAATCTGCAGTATGAGACTCTATGAATAAGTTAGAAATCCCTGTCAAATACTCATCCCACAAAGCAAGATCTGAAAAACTATGATCATCCTGCTGAATAGAAGCAACAATGGCTGAAGGAGCAGGAGGTGGAGGAGTAGGAAGCTCAACACTGGTTTCTAGAATACCAAGGTGTAGATGACCAAACTTCTCCTCACTAACATGGTTCACACTCAATGGAGTGTGTGATGCAATCAAAGGAACATTATCATCTTCTGAAGCAAAATGTGAAAAGGAATATACACGAGATGAGTGATCAGCCATCCCGATAGCAACAATATCCCTAGTCTCCAAGTCCCTTATGTACACCCTATCTGGAGTGAACTCAATTGTTTTACCTTGACCCCCATTAGTAATTTGGTAAATAGAAAGGAGATTAGTGGACAAGGAAGGAACACAAAGTACATCATTGAAGCTCCCTTCCCCCATATCAATAGAACCCTTCCCACTTACCTTCATATATGTATTGTTACCAATCAATATATGAGGTGAATTACAAGGCTCAAAAGAAGAGAACATATCCATAGAAGATGCCATATGATGAGATGCCCCTGAATCAAGAAGCCTTCTATGAGATGCAAGACTTGTGGAAGCCAAGAGTGCTTGTCCTTTCATCTTGTGCAGCCCAGAAGTAGATCCGGTGTCCTGTGACTGAGATGATGATGAGGGAGCTGCCGATTGAGATGCTAAAGAAGAAGTAGCAGACACTGATGAGGGCAGCTTAATGTTATTCTTTTGAAGAAGGTGTGTCAGTTCATCAATCTTCTTATTATAACATCTATGCTCATCATGTCCTAATCTTTTACAATATGCACATTTTGATTTCTTCTTTTTAGATGATTCCTCTTTAGAAGAGGGTGTGGACTCGGGAGTGCTATGTGAAGGAGAATCTTTACCTTGCTCATTAGACTTGGGTGCTTTGTTCTGCTTCTTACCTTTGCCACTTGAATCCTTTGTCTCCTTTGCAACAAGAGCATGAGATCTAGAAGAATTCAATGTGCTCATGTGTACCAACTTTGCTTGTTTCCTTGTGAGTTGAGCTGCAAATTCATCAATGAATGAATGAATGAATGGATTTTAATGACGTCCACGAGACCATCAATCTATGGGACCAAGCACCGAAACTTTAACCATTTTCAATTTCTTTTCCATATCAGCCCTTCTATTATAGATCTTGATCAGAAAGCTAGCAGTTTTGAGGAGCTTAGTTTCCCTAAAAAGCTCATTTAGATTGTCCACCTTCAAAATGTCTTCATATTGGATACGGATATCATCATAAGCAGCACACTCAATCATGAAGTGCCATTCAGTCTCGACAGTCCCTTTGTTGCAAAAAATACAGGTTCGTTGCTCCCAAGCCTCCTTGGGAACAGCCCACCTACCTGTCTCGCATCTAAGATGGTGTGACCCGGTTCTTATTTGAGCGACCAAAAGCCTAGCCTTGCCTTTAATTGTAACCCTTAAATAGTCTTTCTCATCATGCTCCCACGTGGGGTTGAACACCTGGATATAATGTGACTTTTTACGGCCAACCTGCTTAGTCCACATAGTAGACCTAAACTTTTCTAGCACAAACTTTTTTATCTCAGCATTAGTGTTGGGGCACTCATGTAGTTTAATGTTCCATTTGTTCAACCACTTGCTATTTTGCTTCATCCAAGTCTTCTTTCTACGGTTTAGCTCCTCCCCAACAACCATTTTGGGCCAGCGGTGCAAATCCATGTTCTCAACTTTTTTTAAATAACTTATTAACCGGATGACAGCAGATGCCTCCAACGGGAACATACCAGTTTCAGCCAAGAGAATCTCATACGGAACCGAAGATTTGACTTTGATGTTAGTAGTGATCAAATGTTTTTGAATTCTTTCAACTTGCCTCCACTTGTGGTTTGACATGCTACCCCCCCAAACCTCACAACCATAGAGGACAACCGGTGCCACCAACAAACCAAAAAGGGTTTTCTTGGATTTCCAATCCCATAACTCTGCTTTCCTACATCTGTTTTGTAGTAGATAAGACGCCTTCCAGCCACCCTGAATCCTTTTTGCCCTGCAAGTCTCCCAGCTGAGCCTATTATGGAAATCAATCCCTAGATATTTGTATTCTTCCACCACCTCCAAAGGGCTGCCCTCAAAGATGAAATTAAACTGCTGCTTCTTCCTTTTCAAAGAAAAAATCATGATTTTGGTTTTGCTGGTGTTAACTTGCATACCGACCTCTTGGCAAAAGAGCTCGAGAGCCTTTAAATGACCTCTCAAACCCGGAGCAGATTTTGCAATTAAGATAAGATCGTCCGCATATAAAAGTAACTTCACCACATAACTAGCTAGTTGAATACCCTCCCCATCAGTTTTGTTTAACCATTCTTCAAGCTTATCAATATATAATCCAAACAGAGTGGGAGATAGTGGACAAACCTGTTTGACCCCGATGTCGCTACCAAAGCATTCAGACATACCATCTTTTGTTCTAATTTTAGCGCTAACTTTCTCATAAAGTTTATGGACTGCTGCTCTAAGTTCATCAGGAATACCAAGTTCCTTCATTCTGTTCCACAATTTGTCCCTAGGTACCGTGTCAAAGGCCTTTTTGAAATCAACGAAACAACAAAAAGCTTCAGCCCCTTGAGTGTCCCAAACTTTCTCAATTAAGTGCCTAAGCGTGATGCAGTGATCTATGGTAGAATGCCTTGGTCTGAAACCAGCCTGCCCCTTTGCCCTTTTACCTTCCTTTTCGGCCCAATTACTGATTCTGCGCTCTAACATGCTCCCATAAAGTTTACCAAGAAGAGGATTGACCATTATAGTTCGATAGTTAGAGGGATTATTGATATCCCCACTTTTATGTAAGGGGATGACCACACTGGTAGCCCATTCAGCCGGAAAGCCATTTTGAGTGATGCTATTAAAGAGGTATTTGATGTGAGGTGTGAGGAGCACACAACCCCATTTTAAGAATTCAGCCTGCAGCCCATCAATATCTTGAGCCTTACCACTTGCTAGGTTTTTTATGCCTTTCTTGATATCCTCCTCCGAGAAGAGTTCACTTGAGGCATGCATTAAAGGGGGCTTGATTTTCTCCACTGGTCGTTCATACAAGAGCTTCGCATACTCTAACCACTGCTTCCCAGTGATACTATTTTCTGTCTGACTCTTCTTTTGTTGCAACTCTCTCCAAAAACTTTTGGGATTGTGTTTACCCAAAGCAATTAACTCTTTCCTTCTTAAATTCACATAGGTTTCTTTTTTAGATTTTACCAACTTCTCGTAGATTACTTTACTTTCTTTGTTTGACATATTCTTTTTGACCAATCTTCTTGCTGCTTTGCACTCCTCATCATACCATGGGTTAGCAGGAAAAGTATTTGAAATCCCTTTCTTGGTTTGAGATCTCTTACAACCTTCTAGAGCCTTCTGAATTAGTGGAACCAACATATTGCTGCTAATGTATTCATTTTTTTCGTTGCTTTCATTGCATGGTATGTTTTTTCTTTCTTGGAGGTGATGATCCAACGCAGCCACAAAGATTTCTTGATTTTCATGATTCACAAGGATTTTTCCTTGTGAGTGAGCCTTCTTATGAGAGTACTGATTTTTGCCATCTTGCTGGTTGCCATCCTAAATGTTAAATTTAACGAGAAGAGGCATATGATCAGAATTTAGACCAATAGGGCAGCACCCAATATTGAACTCCAGCAGCCTAGAGACCGAATTTTGAGAACATAACACATAGTCTACAACACTTTGCCCATTGTAGGTTTTGCAAGTGATACCACCCGACTTTGGCCACATTTTCATACCATTACAGATCACCACGCCATATAAGCTACATAAACCAAGTAACTCCACTCCAAAATGTGACACACCCCCATTGCCATCTTGAGAGGTCCTTTCCCAAGTCTGAACCTCCGCCTCCTCAAGCCAAAGAGGGTTGTTGTCTTCCTCCCCACTACTGCCCAACTGAATGGATTGGTTGTTGGCTGTCCTTGCATTAAAGTCCCCCATTAGCACTATTTCTCCCGAAGAGCTAAAAACAGAAATGTCCTTTTTTAAAGCAGCAAAAGGGTCTTCATTATCCATCTTTCTCTTCTTGTAGACCTTTGAGTTTTTAGGAGCAAAATAACATGCAGCCAGCCAAATTATTGCCCCATTTTCTGTTATTTTTAGCCATATGAACTGCTTGTTTGGATCCGTTTTTTCAACCTTTATCATCTCTCCCCAAGCTTCTTTTATTAGGACTGTAATCCCTCCATGCCCCTTACCTGTTTCAGTCCCTTCATTCCACACTGAAATTTTAGCATACCCTTCAAAATCTGGAACTTTGCAACTGTCATGCTCATGAGTTTCTGTAAGAATGATAATGTCTTTTCCTTCTGCTATGGGCCCCAACCCCGGTCCTCTTCTCCAAGGGTAACCTCTACAATTCCAACTTACTATGTGCAAATACTCTCGTGGGGCCCCAAATCCCTATTTGTTGTGTGATGGTCGCTCGCTAATTTGAGCTTTCCCATTTTTCAACCATGCCCATTTTCCGGCATCCCTTGCTGATTTCACTTTTACCCACTCCTTCCTTCGCTCTTCTTGCTGATCGAATGTTAGGTCTTCATCTAAGTAGATTTGAGTGCCTCTAAGAGAAGGCATTTTGTATGCATTGCCAAGAGCATCCATTGTAGCATAGAAAGTAGAAACAAACACTGAATAATTAGGACCAAGCTTAGCAAGAATAGAAAGTATCAACTATTCATCCTCTTTAGTGACCCCACAATTAGATAACTGCAATCTAAGAGAATTGAGCTTAGAGAAAAAGTCTTGGACATTGTCAAAATCTGAAGGATTAAGACCCATGAGTTCATTCTCCAACTTAAATTTCCTCATCTTATCTGGCTTACCAAAGAGACTCTCTAAAGTATTCCAAGCTTCATTAGGATGAGTGCAAGATGCAACATGATATCTAAGATCTGGAGAAATGGACAACTTCAAAGTACCAAGAGCTTCATCCCTTCTATCAAGCCATTTTGATTTCACCCAGTAGTGTGTGTAGGCATTTCCTCAAACAGTTGTTTTGTATGCCATTCCAAGTTTGTATTCAATGTGCCTTCAATATGCTAATGTTTGTCTTGAGTAAAACAATTGTGCGATGGATGTCATACCAATTTCAGATACATAACTATACCAAATTATGAACAGAACAATAGCTGGAATTATATCATATATTAATAAGCAATAACCAGCAGCCACACTTTGATGAATTACGCTGACAGAAAATTACAATCATTAAAATTTATCATATAGCTTCAGAAATAAACTCCAAATGCTAACCTGGAAATAATGAGGGAGCAATTTGATGACCTTCGAATATCATTGTTGGCCTCCATGTTTCAAACACAAAATCAATGCTGATATATGTAAGGGGCAATACCTTAACAGATAGTATAGCCACTCATATAGTCAAATACTGCAGCTATAAACTCTTGCAAGTTCCAAACAGACACCACAAATCCTCTTTGTCTTAGCTGATTACGATTAAACCCCTCCACATCTGCTTATTTCCAGCTTTGAATGGTTTGGCAGTTCTTATTATCAATTGAGACTTTCTCAAAAATAATCACGGCTCTATTTCCTGAAGGTTGGCCTTCCAGTAATACACACTGATACAGATTTTGTTGACTCAAAAGCTAAGGCAGAAGTTTGAAAAGCCACGTCTACCTTGTAAGCCTTTGACCATATCTTGTAGCTCTTCCAGTAGCTGTGATTTACAACCATAAAACACACCACCTCAAAGAGAAATCACACCCTCCTTACTCACATACCCCAAGACATATACTCAATACGGCTAGGTACTTCAACTTGGTGTGATTAGCTTCAGCCATATGGCTAGAGTACTCCAAGATAAAATAAATATATTCTTCCCTTGGAAACTTTAATGATAAAATATATAAATTCATGATTCTCTATTCTGCAGTCTGATAACAATAAATTAGATACTCACCTGTTTTGTTGAGAACCCCAGAATCAGTAACTCTGAAATGAACTTTATTCTGAGATTTGTCTTCATAGAAGACATTAAAATATTTCCAATTCGTGCAATCAATCAATGAATCCCAATTGTGAATTCACCCTCCGGTGGAGTCGGGATTTCGTCCAAGTCCACCCTGAAACTTGGGGGTTTTCGTCCTCATGGTTTCTGAAAGTTGTGCTCTCAATTTTTGTGCCCGATAATAAATTTCACTAAGATGATTAATTCTTTTTTTCATTTTCCTTTTATACTCCACCCCTTAATAAAATATTTTAACAATGTAAAGTCACTTTATTTATAATTGAAAACATTTAATTAATAAAGTCACTTTAACATTAAATTTTAATTAATTAATTAAATATAAATGTCCTCATTATTACTTTAGGACAGTTTAATTTTAATTAATTAAATTAACTTAGTGGTTGGTGACTACTCAGAAGTTGGGGGCATTACATGGACACACCAACGAAGTCCCCTACTTCTGCAGGTATGTCTCAGGGATGTCACCACCTGCAGGCGACCACAGCAGGCACAGGATGGAACACTAGGATTTAATGGGAAAAGTAAAGAAAAGCAGGCAGATGTTTCATCCAGCAAGGCCCAAAACAGCTTTTATTTTTTACTTCTTAAGATGTTAGTGATTTTCTACAGCACTTACAAGTAATTGATGAAAACAAATCAATCTAACCTGTGGAATTCTTGGAGCCTTTTTGAATATGTCCCAGGTTTCATCAGCCATGATCTCATTTTTTTCTAGAAGAACATCTATAATAAGACATGCAAACTGTCAGTAACTTTCATCTATTCAAATGTATAAACCAAATTATGACAATAATGCATCCCTTGAGCACTAATTAATCTAAAAGGGCCACCTGCAATGGATTTCAATTTGCAAACTTCAAGTTCCTGGAAATGTTCACCGAATAAGGCCAGATTTTAATATGCTGCCTTAACTAGTCAATAAAACCTCAAGATGACCATAAAAAGGGTGTATCTAATATCACAACTCTCATGCATCTAGATGTTGGTTTCTTAAGTACCTGCAATGTTCTCAACTGCAGAACGATACTCTCTTAAAACAGACGTGCATTTCTCCACACCATATCGCACATACTCATCCCTCAGTGCTTGTATCTTTCTATGAAGCTAAAATCAAGAAAAACAAAAATGATGAAGATCATATTAAGCATTTGCCATCAGTTCTTACAAAAATCATGAACCGCTCAATACACACACATGGTAAATCAGAACCAATATGATGTAAAAAACAACTAAATGCTATTTGCTCACGTGAACCATAACATCGTCTTCTTTTCTGTAATATATCTTTCCAAGCACGGACATGCCACTTTGTAAAATGAATTTCTCTGCATAAACACCAGCTTCAGAAAGAGCTGCTCCGGATAGCCAAGATAGATGGTCCACACCAAATATCTCCTCTTCAATAACCCTAGCTGTTCACTCATCGCAACAACAAAAAAAGAGTCAAGACTTTAGTAGCACAATTTCAAGTATTCAGAATATTTATCTTATATTATTATAAAGTACATTTCTTTGTCAAAATCAGTGTTATGAGGCTCGCCCGCAGACTCTGTAAGTCAGTAATGTAGGGTTACTGCTACCTAACTAAAGATTACTCAACCTCGCAGTAGCACAAACTTCCTGAGATTCATAACACTGATGTATATGTTTATAGCATTAGGAGACTTGTGAATTCCAAATGCAAGCATGGTAAAGTCCTTTTCTTTTGTGATAATGAAAAGTTAGAGAGAGAGAGAGAGAGAGAGAGAGAGAGAGAGAGAGAGTGTAATCATATGACCTTTACAACACTAATTTTACTTTGCCATTCCACTTTTAACTCACACTCTCATTATAATTTTTCATTTTTTCTTAAAAAGCTGATTATTTATGTGCACAGACCAGATACTGTTTGATTTGTGATGATTGTGGGCATAGTAGGGGCCAATGAAGGGCTTGGATTTCTTTTTAGCAAATTTCCAAACCTTTAGAAGAGGTAAATGCAAGAAACACTAAAACCTTTTCATCATTTTTTCTTCCTCCTTTCCTTCAATCTTCTTTATTTTAATTTTTAACTGTTTAGAGACTCTAATATCTAAAATAAGTCAACCCCTACAATTTTAATGTTTTTGTATTCTTTCTTTGAATTCTTTATTATATTTTTTAACTGAACTCTATATTTCAATCCTTTCATTCCTTATTCCCCTATATAAAGTACACATTCAAAGTTTTAAAATATGAAAGCCACATAGAAAAGAGACTCCCTGGAAGCATTACATTTGGGTATGAAGAAAGGGTAACTCTTTCACAAGTACTGTGGTGAAAAGTTCAAAGGAGGCAGCATTATTAAACATTTTTTTTAGCTTAGGTTGGCTAAGATTAACTGACGTAAGCTTTACTCAGGTGACTTAGCCTAAGTTTTATAGACAAACGTCTGAGTATGCAAAGGGTCAAATTCCAAGATGTCTACATAGTCATTTTTGTAAGTGTACCCCATCACATGTAACATTTCATTTGGCAACTTGTATATGCATTTTGTACATCCCAAGTCACCATTCATCTGTCAACCCATATATGTTCACACTATCCTACCTCAAAAGGGCATTGTTAGTAAGCCTCTTAGAGTACGGGTTGGTTTAGGACATGCTTCTCTTAGTTTGTAGTAGGAAGCTTATTTTGTTTAATAGAAGCCATTATTCTTTTGCAATTTTTTATTCTTATTTTATGAATCTAATTGTATTTTATATATATAAGGTTTTCTTTTGACACACTTATTCCTGAAAGATTTCACCCATTTTAAACGTATAATCTAAAAAAATTATCAAACCTTAAATTATTTGCTCTCCTTCTTCTAGTCCATGTCTTGTCTTGTCACTCAATCAAAATTCCAGTGTTAAAAGGAAAATACTATCAGATTAAGTCATCCAAAATGAAGCAAAAGCTTAGAAACAACTCCAATTTTATCTAACCTGGAACTTATATAATGAAGATATCACAGTTTGAGATTTTATTTTGGATTATAAGAGACTCTTCTTAACAAGTTATTAAATAATATTTTCTAGGCCGTTGTGTTTTTGAAAAAGAGGAAATAAAAAACATAATGTATACAGTTTATAAAATCTGTACTCCACCTTGTGGCCAAAAAAAAAATGGTACCCACTCTTTGTAGGCATTAAAGAATTCTTTGCGAATATGATCCATCTCATTCTTGACCACTCGACCAAGGCACTTCTACACACAAACCAAACACCTTCATGCACAGATTTTGAACAAACTCTTCAACAACCTACTAGAAATACTCTCTTCAAGAGCCCATTCTCTTCATCCTTGTTATTCTTATGTGCCTCACCTTAAGGTTTCTTTTGCACCTCTACAACTATTGTGACCCATGACTTCTCCTACCATCACTCTATCCCTAGACTAGTTTTTATAGGTAGTGGGCCCAAACCTAGCCTCGATAGAAAAGTTTACACGTGAAGACTCAACCCAAGCAACTCTTACCTAGTTGACTCCTTTGTTGGATACTTGCTACACATATGCCCTTCCTTGCCTCAAACATAAGCTATTAAGCTCTCAAAATCCATGGCTCTTGTTGTACTTCAACGGCCTTTTAGAGGATATATCCTCTTGTTTTAGTTTGCCTCAACCTTATAAATAGATCAAAGTTGACCCTTCAAAGCTCAAGTAGTCTTCCCAAGATCCTTGCTATGCCAGCCCATTTTCCTAGCTTGGAATTCCCTTCCTTTCCTACTATCCTAACTTGACCTACCTAAACAACAATCTTTGTCTTGGCCTTACTCATTCCCAATTCCCTTGTATCACACAACTTTGGGCATCTAGTTCTAAGAACCTTCTTAAACATAGTTATTGCTAGTATCCAACTACCATCTCCAAAAACACATAACTTGCTCCTTCACAACATCCCAACTTGGACCCTTCTTATTTTTGTCTCCTTGTTGCTATACTTGTCTTGACACCCTTGACCACCTCTAATAACAAATCTCCACATAGCTCTTTGCTCAGCCAATAATTATTTTATTGCAGCAACAGGAGCCACAATTCAATATTCTACTTTTACTATCTAATTTTATTTTTCAGAGGGTGTTTTTTACTTTTCTTCAAAAGTATCTTGGTTGTGTACAATATACACAATCAATCATATCCAACGGCCCCCATGCAAGGGCTAAAAAAAGGGAGAGGGTGAGGGGGGCCATTATAAATACCTTTTTGGCCCATAGTTTTATACCCTTTGTCTTGTAATTTTACTTGGCAATTTTTTATTGTATTGTAATACTATTTATCATATTCCTATTGCATATACAGAATTGGCTACTATGGAAAACAAGCATATGATATTGCATAGAGATTTATTGCATAAGTTTGCATGGACCAATATAGTTTGTTATATCAGCAAACCAAGGACTTTTGACTAAAATTGCAAAGAGATGCTCATCTGGAAAAGAATCATCCACAAGCATTGAATTGTCATCATTTTGCAACCTAGACAAGAAATCTGCAACCACAATCTCGACCAGGTTTATGAAGTATGGCGAGACCAAATACTTGCAACAATAGCATTTATCTAATAGCTATCC
Source organism: Sequoia sempervirens (assembly GCA_007258455.2). Classification (NCBI taxonomy): domain Eukaryota; kingdom Viridiplantae; phylum Streptophyta; class Pinopsida; order Cupressales; family Cupressaceae; genus Sequoia; species Sequoia sempervirens. Next base: position 8,372 of record VDFB02276229.1, on the reverse strand, counting down.
CATTAATTATTAGTTTATTCATTGTAAAATAGATGGAAAAATGAATGACGAAATTTATTGATGTAATAAACAATTGTGAGAATTCAGTTTCACTTATAGAATAATTAATGCAATACTGAAATAACTTTTACTCACATAATAGATAAATCAAAATGATTACCATCTTCTTGTCTAAGTATAGCTCCTAAGGTAACATCTATTATGTTGCATAAATGTAAGGAAAATTCCGATCTAGACCTTGTTGCATTGGATTCAATGCAAACTTTTCTTTCAACATGCCAAAAGTCTGTTGGCATTCTAGTGTCTAGTTAAAATTTGCATCATTAGTCCACAAAACAAAACATCAGTGATCCAAATTTACTGAAATTGTGTATGAACCTATATAAGATTCCCTATCAATTTGAACCCATTTTTTTCACCCTTTTCCAAACTCAGTCAAGAGACATTATGTCAAACACTTTGATTTCCTGCTGATTATAGGTTTCAGATTGAGGTTATGAGAATTGTCTGTTGCTGTCTTATTGTTTAGTGCACAGGAATATGTTGATATTCAAGATAAACAGCACATGCATATGACAAGACTGAAACTGAATATTCTATTCATTATTACAGTTGTATAGAACTGATTACAAAGCATGTAATAAGAATTTTCTGACCTCTTAAAGGAAGCCAAAAAGAGGTAATATGCTGGCATTCACACCCACACGGAGCACTGAGCAAAGTAGACTGCTACAGCAGGTTCCATGGCCACCATCCAAATAGACTCAGCAAGTACTGAAACTTCCACGCCACTATCTTGAGTGATTCTTTGATCAGATTTTTAGCTATGCTCATGAAATGCCTGCTAGACTCATATGCTGACCTTCAGCAGATAAACTACTCCACAATACCAGGTTGACCACTATGGACAGGTCTGAAATGTTACTTCAGTTAATACCTGTTTGCCCAGTTGAAGACACCAAATGTGTGCAAATAAAAGGGTCGATACACCTCTTACAAACTGAAGATGCACATGTACAGGATCACATCAGTCATGGTTAACTTTGGCGCTCAGAAAAGATTGTTATTCCTCATGCCTGGCAGACAGAATATGAGGCGACCAGCATAAATTATTCACCCAACAATACAATCACCAACAAACAATCAATTTCACCAGATTGGTTTTGAATAGCATCCCAGCACTCACAAATCATGACGCCCAGCAGTAGTAGATGGTAACACCAGCAATGAAGAAACACCCTGAAAGAGTCAGACAATCACCCTCTACTAATCTCCAAGACTCATCCCACCTTAGGCAATGAAATCACCCAGCAGCAATCATGTACACCCAGCAGATGATAGAAATACTTATAACTCATCTTTCCCTGTAGCAATCAATTTCACCCTGCTAAAACCTTCACGTCCCACCAAGGTAATTAACTCTCAACGCCTAGCTGACAAACACACACCAAACATTCATTTGGCCCTGTATTTTTATTTAATACTAGCGCCCAGTCATTGAAAAACCTGGATTCTTAATAAACAAAGGTATTGAACCTATTTCTTCAGCTTGTGAAATTTCTCCTAGTATAAGACTTTACAAATTTCAAATTACCTTCAATGGACCTGCACTTCATCTCAGACCATTAAGCTGACAATTAATTCGTCTTCTTCTATCTCTACACTGTTAACCCACCTGCATGGATTCTGATTAAATCCCCCATCAACCAGTGAGGGTCTCGCACCAAAGTAGTTGATATTCTCTGTGAGGGTTTTCATCCTCAGGAAGTTCTTGGAGAAAATTCTCTGTAAACTCTCATATTAAAAATTCACACATAGAGAAATGAGCCCCAATACTTTTTGTTTTAACAGTTCTCAAATCCCAACACCACTTGTGGGAATTAAAATATTTTAATAAAATATTTCCCTTTCTTTACTTTGGCACTCAATCCAAAGTATTAAAGTCACTTTATTTTTATAAAAATTAAATAAAGTCGAAACATTATAACTTAAGCATTAATTTTAATAAATCACCTGCTTTGCTAAAGGCCTAACCAAACATTGAATCCTGAAACTGAGCAACTGAATAAAATGCGATGTCAATAAATGAAGTCAACGCCCAATACAATTACTTTCTAAAAATAGTAATAATCTGCAAGAACTATGGAGTTCCCTGAACCATCTGATTAGCCTACAGTAACCCAATCGATAGGCTAATACTCAACAACTGGCTAAACTCACGAGGGGGTCACTACAACCTACAATAATACATGACGTGTCCAAGAAAATTTCTCATATATTTTGGCTTTTCCAAAATAGGAAGATTTTTTATTACATATGCCTCCATAGTATCAACTTCACCTTTCACAAATATGTTATGGCCCAAGATAATTCCTTCAATCATGACAATGTGACATTTCTTCAATCATGACAATGTGACATTTCTCCTGACTTAAGGAGAGATTAGTGTCCTAGCATCTCTAGAGGATTCTCTCAAGATTCGCTTTGGCATCTTCACATGCATTGCCATCAACAGTAAAAGCATCCTACTATCATTCATATAAATTTCAACACAATCATGAATCAAATTAACAAAATGCTTAACGTAGCTCACAAGAAGTACCAAGTGCATTGCAAAGTCTAGAGGGAAGAATATTGTAAGCAAATGTTCCAATAAACAAGTAAAATTGGTCTCCTCCTAATCCTTGGGGGAAAGGTGGATCTAGTTGTAACCACTAAACCCATCAAGAAAGGAGTAATTTATCCATACAAACACACCATTTGTCACTTTCCTTAGTGACAACCACTAATGGTGAAACCCATTGTCGATCAATTATGGGGTAAATCAATCCCACATTTAACAACTTTTTGAGTTCATTTTTAAGAAATTCCTAAAGAATAGGATTCCTTTTCTGTTATGGTTGACAAACAAGTTTACTTTATCCCTAATGTAGATATGTTGGGTGGAAGCGTTTGGATGAATCTCATGCATATACTGGTAGTGCCATTCAAAAGCTAAGCTATGTATATGCAATACACATAGTAGTCATTTAACTATATAGATTCAAGTCTTGGATGTATGCTAAGTGTTCTTCCAAGAAGAATTTTCCATTAAATATGATCCTAATGTGAAAGTAGGTTCCACAAATTAAAATGGGTTGTACTAACAATCATGTGGTAACAATTAATGGAACATTAGAAAATCTTGTAAAAGGTTAAAAGATTGTCCAACTATAGGAAAAATACCAAATGGACATAAATATATTAAAAAATGAGAAAGCAGTTGGTCTCAAGTAGAATTAAAAAATACAATTTTAAAAGTAACTAGAAGATGAGAAGTAATATATACAATTACAAGTAGTTCGTTGAACAAAGAGTTGGTTTGTTCAACATATCACTTGACCAACTACATATGTAAATAATAATAATCTAAACTATTGTTATTGTTAATGATGTAATCAAATATTTTAATCCAACAATCCCCACTAATAACATCATTGTCTCAAGAAGATCAATCAAGAAATTTCAAAAAGCCTCAAATCTCACTATTGCAAGAGATACAATAAAGATGTCAACACATTGCTCTTGAGTTGAACAATAGCAGAGTTGAATATTTCTATTTTTAAACATGTTCATAGATGTAATGGCTCTGAATCTCAATGTATTTAGTGCACTTATGAAAAACAAGACTTTGAAAAAGCTTCAACAAATTGTGATTGTCACATAACAAAACAATACGATGTTCCTTAGGAACTACTAGGCCTACCAAGATACGTCATAACCATATCACTTTATAAAGAGCTCCACTTGTGGAAAAAATATTCTACCTCTATAGAAGAGAGAGCAACAATTGTTTGCTTTTGGCTCCCTCACAATAGTAGACTAGATCCGAAAAAGAAAATAATGCTTGAAGAAGACTTCTTGTCGTCCAAAGAACATGCATAGCCAACATCCGTCTATCCTTGCAAAGAAAAATGGTCAATCTATTTGTATTCCATGCAATACTCCACTGTGCTATGATTGTATTTCGAAACATGCTTGCTACTTTCCAGTTAGATTCTTAATTAATTTTGGAAAACAACTAATAGCATAGTTCATATCTAGCATGTTGTACATCAAGTAAATGAGACTCCCAATCAATTGATGATAAAGAGTGGCATTCACTTCAGATGATGGATCTTGTTAGGAATGTTGCAATCTCATCTCCATGGGTGTCATGATCAACAAATCTTAACACTTGCTAGCTTTACAAGTTGCATGTCAGGAATTTGTCCTCACATGGTGCAATGTCCCCTCTTGAATTTCAGAGGGCAATATAATATTTTAATTTAATGCTAATGTTTTAAGTTAAATTTAATATTTAACTTAGCGTTAATTAAAATATTATTAAAAAGGCAGACATAAGGTGTCTTTTCAAAAAGGGGTAAAATTGATTTTTAATGTTGGGAATTAAAAGTTACATCAGTTTTAAATTAAAAAGATTTAAAATAAAAAGGGAATCTCAAGATTCAGATGGGAGTTACAGTTGGAGGGGAGAAAAGCATTTTGGGGCTCATTTTTGTTTAGGCATGGATTTTTGGAAAAAAAGAAGTGGTTTGCTGTAAGTTTTACAGAACTTTGTGAGAACGTTAATCTTCATGAAGAATATCACCTCCAACGCTAAGAGATGTTTCCTGGGTGATTGCTGATAATTTTATTTTCAGAGACTGTGCTGGAATTATTTGTAGTAACTTAATGGAGTTTGAAAATGCAGGGTTTGAGTAGCAAATGAAATCATTGTGAAAGTAAATTGTCTGCTCAATTTGAAAGTCTCTATCAAATGTTATTACAAGTCTTGTGGTTGTTATAATGGCTGCATTTTTTTTAATATATGAGAACCGTACAAATTGGGTCACAAAAAATAGTTGTGATATTGAAAACTTTATATCTGAATTGTGTCGGACTTCATAGAGAAGTAAGAGTGTACAGAGGATTTGATTTGAAGTGCTTGATTTCCAGCTATCATCACCACAAACCATAAGCCATACATTTTCAGAATTCTGGTTCGAAGACTGAGGAGTAATGTGCATGAAGGAGGAAGAAGAGTCTGTACAATTTTCATACTTCTTCAAGAAATAATTTAATTGTAATGTCCTCTACTTGGAGTATGCCTGAATTTGCCTTAAGAGACCATTACAGAACATAAAATTATTTAACAAATAATAATCTATGGCAATTTATCTAATATATATTGAACTTAAGAATAAATGAGCTATTAACATTTATGAAATAATGAACAACTACTTAAACTTGAATCCCATCTATATACTCCTTTCCAATAACTAACCATGGTAGGGATGGGTTGTCATGCCACCCTGCAAGTCCAGAACATATCACTCATCCGGATCCTGCTAAGATCATTGATCGACCAGCGATAGAGGGGTTTAGTGGAGATCAACTCTATAAAGGATAATATTAATAAGTACTAATTATCCTTTATAGATAGTCGCGAATACTCAAAGAAGCAGCATGGGAAGTGTCTAGAACAAAGAGGCATAGCATGATGAGAAGACGTGTCTTGCTGAGGAGGCATAGCAAGAAAGAAGAGTCACAACTCATTAAAGAAACATGACCCCTGCCATCCTAAGGACATAAAAGGAAATCGATTGTCAATAACAAGGAGAGATCAATGATTAGACAGATATACCAGGGCAAATATCAGTAAGCACAACAGCTATAAAAAGGACTCGTGCAATTTCAAGCGCAGGAGACCATGTTAATAGGAATATCTATATCATCAAAAGGATATCAAATCTAATTCACAGTTGGGTGTATTTCTGCCATTTATTGTATTACCTCTATAAGTATAGTCTTGCATAAGGAAGGCATATTAAATATATTTCTGCACACAATAATTTATCTATGTATGCATATTACTTATAAGATAATAAAGTAGGATTTCAACATTTAAAAATAGAATTATGTTAACTGTCTGAAACCCATCCTGTGGAAGGGCCTAAGGTGCAGTGATAGGGCCTAGAAGCCCACTTATGACCTCTGCCCAACTCCTCTCGAGGGTAGGGCCTCAGGTGTAGTGGTAGGAGCCAAGAGAGCCCACTTGTGACCTCTGCCCGATCCCACAAGATGGCAAGTGTCTTCCGGGTTTGGGGACATGATGGGGAAAGCAGGTCCAAGTCGTCAAGGGAGAGGGTTGTGGTATACACCCTCTTAGGCTTGGCATATGGCTTTGGGTGTACCCACCATGTTCCCTCTCCCAACTTCCAAATTTGTTGCATTATTGATAATCTGTGAATGTGATGCAATTACCTAATCCTAACCAGTATATATATATATATATAGCGAATGTGGTTCATGTGATGAATGCAGGCTCAATCCAAGATTTCATCATTAAAGAGGCATTTATCTGAGAAAGTGAAAGTCCTAACCCTAAATTGTTGTAATTGGTGACCAACAGGCAAAGTCTAGGGTGGATCGGGATAAGGGACATTACATGGGCAAGAAACGCATGATAGGGCGCCAAAAGAGGAACATCCAACCAAGACAATTCCCATATCGCCCTTTAATATGTCTCCTTGCCATCCTTACACATGGTTGCTTGAAGGAAAAGATGTAAATTGTAATATAAACAAATTCACTATTTTTCCTTATTTACACATTTGGACATAACATATCTCCCTTAATGCATATTAGTCATTATGGCAGTAACTATACATATATTTATATGCCTTCAAATAATATATATTAAATGCATATATATTCAAATGCATACCCATTACTGATTGTAACAACTGTTGCTGTTTTTCTGAATGAAGACTTTTATTTATTTCTGATTGCTTCCATATCAAACTTTTTATTCCCTTCATTCATTCCTCAAGCAAATGTTTCCCCTCCTTATATACCTCTCATGGAGGGTGAGTAGTCACATACTTAATGGTCATTGCATCCCTTGCAAAGGATGCATCCTTTCTTTAATCACTACCTTATACAATACTAATCGCTGCCCTCTTAAAATCACTGCCTTTTCATTAATCGATGCCTTTACTAGACATTCCTTTTTAACAGCTGCCATAACAAATATGGTTGCTGTGTTTGTAAATGAATCGCTACTATCATATTCACTGCCTCATTAATTATAGTCAATGCTTATCAATTAATGCCCCTTCTATTAACACTCATCGCTGCCCATAATCTTAGTTACTACTTTCTTAATATCTTCCTTAAATTGCTGGCTGCTCATAAATGTATTTCCTTTAAATATATATATTATTTATATTTATTTTAATATATTGTATCTTTTCCTTATTTTAACATATTTATTTTTATATTAGTTTTATATGTGTATTTTATATTATTATATTATAATAATATTAAATTGTTAATATTTATTTTTTATATTTTTGATATTTATATTGTCATTTATTTTATTTATTAATTTATTTGCATTTCAAATTTTGGGGTCATGACATTAATTGAAGGCTTGGATGAGAGTTCTAGAGTTTTAAAGTGGCATGATACTCAAAAATTATTTTAACCCAATTCAATGCCAATCAAGGTTTCTATAGGTCAAAAGAAGGAAATCAAGTTTATGCCATACGATGCTATGATTTAAAAAAATTAATTTATGTAGTCATACAAAGTACTCTAGTCACAATAAATCTGAAAGTTGGTGTACCTGTTGATGCGGTTTTTGTGACCATACCAAACAGGCAGAACAAAATAGTTTTGGGGCTACTCCGTCCTCTCTTGATCAAAGTATTCCATGCGCTAAGATTGCGAGAAAGTTCGCATGTTCAACTCCAAGGTTCCTTTAGTGCGAATAGACCCAGTTTGGTTGATGTGTATTGCTGTGTTCGTACGAGGGGACTTACACAATTGTTCAGATTTCTTGCAGTCAGCAGCTAATGTATGATATTGAAGGGGAATTCTTACGTGTATGATTTGGCAATGTGCTCTCTCTCCTAAAACTAATAAGAAAGTACGGAAAGTAAAAGGGGAAAGGGGGCCTAAGAAATTTATACTCTATTCTAAATGCAAGGTATGTGGGGCTTCGTCTCAATAAACTTCAACCGGATTTCACCTAGCCTCCGTCGGACAGCCTCAGCAAAATCGGTGCAATCTTCAAAACTTTTCGCCTTTCTTCTTTGGCGGAGGAGCACTGATCCGGTTCAAAAACTCTTCCATCTCAACCGCTGGATCAATTTCCTCGCTCGGGCTTCTTCGCATTCTGTCTCTAAGCCAATCGGGCACCTCATATAGTATATCAAAGGGCTGCTGCTCCTGTGCCTCGACTTCTCTAACCTGCTCCACTTCTTCCTCATTCTGGCGAGGCTCATCGTCCTCAAGTGGCTGAGTGTCACCTGACACTATATCATCATCGTCGCCATCATTCATGG
>VDFB02276228.1:0-172333 GCA_007258455.2 Sequoia sempervirens | reverse complement strand
GGGGTAGGAGGGAAAGACTAGAGAGAGAGAGAGGGACTGAGAGAGAGAGAGACAAAGAGAGAGGGACTGAGAGAGATAGAGATAGAGGAAGTGAGAGAGAGAGAGAGAGAGAGAGAGAGTGGGAGAGAGATATATGGTAGAGGGTTAAGGGTTAAAGGTAGAGGGGAGAGAGATAAAGTGAGTAAGAGAGATAGACAGACAAACCTAAGAGAGAGGGGGTAGGAGGGAGAGACTTGAGAGAGAGTGACAGGGAGTGAGAGAGAGAGGGGGGAGGAGAGAGAGAGAGATTTGAGAGTTTAGGGTAGAGGGTAGAGGTGAGACAGGAGAGAGGTTGAGGTTTAGGGTTTAGGGTGTAGAGGGTAGAGGGTGATGTTTAAGGGTTTAGGGGTTTAATGTTTAAGGGTAGAGGGTTTAGGGGTTTAGGGTTTAAGGGTTTAAGCATGAGGCAGGGTTGAGGGATTAGGCAGAGAGTTTGAAGGGTTTAAAAGGGGTTTAAGGGTTGAGGGATTATGTTTGAGGGTAGAGGCATTAACAGGGTAGAGGTGAGGGTAGTTGGGTTGAGGGTAGAGGATAGATGGTTTAAGGGTTTGTTTTAAGGTTTGAGAGTTGAGGGTTTAGGCTCTGTCCCTTTATCTCCCACTCCCTCTCTCTCCCACTCCCTCTCTTAGGTATTCCCCCCACCCTAATTGAATAACCCTCTCTCCCTCCCACACTACCTAGACTATTTTGTCTCACTCCAATCCCCTCTCTCACACTCCCTCTCTATCAGGTCTCACGTACCTCCCACCCTACCTAGACAAATCCATTCCACTCCAACCCCCTCTCCCACACTCCCTCTCTCTCCCCCCCTTTGGTCTTTTTGTATCTTAGGTCTCATCCCTCCCAACCCCTCTCCCATTGCCAAGTCTTTCCCCCCACCCTAACTAGATAATTCTCTATTCCTCTCAAGTCTCTCTCTCTCTCAGGTCTCACTCCCTACCACGCTAGCTAGACTAGTCTCTCTCACTCCTATCCCTTCTCTCTATATCTCAAGTCTCACTCCCTTCCTCTCTATATCTAGAAAACATTTCAAAGCAACACATTTGGAACTCGCCAAATTTAGCGAACACCAAATTTGGTGCTCTCCAAATTTGGTGAGTGCCAAATGTGTTTTTACCTTGAAATGGTAAAATAGGGGTTGACCCCATGATTCAAGCCCACATGCTTTCACATTTGTCTAGTTCAACGCTTTATCCAACTCAGAAATGCCTTTTTTTATGCAGATGACTTCCTATTGTACCAATCTATGCTTTTCCATCACCTTTTTACCACCAATTTGCATGCTAGACAACGTAGAAGAAGACAATTTGATGTTTCTACATCATTTTACATTATCTCAGGTAATATATTCATTTTGGTAATATTGAAATTTTTTTATTTAGTATATTTGTTTTTTTTGACAATATAAACTACATTCCATTCACGATTTTATTAATTATAACAATTGGACATAGAATTCAACATTGAATTAGATGGGAGTTGCATAAAAAAGTTTATTTTTTATGATTTTGAAGAAAAACATGACATAATTTAGATGAATTCATGTTTAAAATTATATAAACGACATCTTGACTTAACACAAATTTGCATATGAATTCTATTTGCATTGCTTATAGTAGTCCATTTCCAGCATGGCTAGTGGAATTCACTTTATTTCATTTTAGGTAGATGTTTATATTGAGTTTTTTTGCTTTGTTTTGACAATTTATAGACCATTCATTTGATGATTTTATTAATCTTCATTGTTACACATAGAATTCAACACTAAATTAGATGGATCCTTCATGTACAAGTTTAATTTTTAGGAGCTTGAAGATAATAAAAAAATGGAAAACATGACATAATATATTCAAATTCATTATTAGTGATGGTTGTGGGAAAAAAACTATTTTCAAATTCATAAAATGCAATGTAATCAACAGTATGGATATGTTTGAAGAAATGCAATACTTGCTTTTCTTGCGGTATGGAGGTAGACATGTATGAAAAAATTTGTAGCATAGACATGTTTGGTAAGATGCTTTGGTAGACATGTTTGGAAAATGTGGTAGGATAGAATAAGGTAGTGAGATATTTGAAAGAATTCCTCAAATAAATATGGTCTCATGTTGATTTCCATCACCATGAGACCACATTTCTTGGAGGAATTTTTCCAAAAAATTCACTGCCTTCTTTCATAAAATGCTTTGGTAGAAATGTATGAAAAAGGCTAAGGTAGACATGTATGAAAAAATTTGTAGCATAGACATGTTTGGTAAGATGCTTTGGTAGACATGTATGGAAAATGTGGTTGCATAGAAAAAGGCAGTGAGTTGTTTGAAAGAATTCCTCAAAGAAATGTGGTCTCACATGGTGATGGCCATCACCATGAGACCATGTTTCTTGGAGGCATATTTCCAAACAGCTCACTGCCTTCTTTCATAAAATGCTTTGGTGTCTTTCATAAAATGAAATGTAATCAGTGATATCAATATTTTTCATAAAATGCATTACTTACTTTTGTTCTATGTGTTTTTGTGAACATGTAGCATTCAACGTCATGCCGAGAAAATGACCACATCCTCTAACACCGAAAGAACGTGAAGTTAAAAATGCAAGGAGAAGAGAATAAAAATGCAAGCTCGTGAAGCAAAGGAATTGCAGCCCATACAACAAGAAATTCTCGTGCAATCTAAGAGAGATGTCCAATTGGCAGCACAAAGGGCATGAATGAACAAAATTCATGGAAGGACACAAATGGATCCCAAATTTTTGGGCACATCATCAACCATAGGTTAATTTCAATGCACACCATCTAAAAAATATCATGCTCAAAGTACAACAACAATCACATCTCTAGTTGAAGACACACCAGCAACAACATGTGGTTTTCCAATTACATCGAAAAACACATCTCTAGTTGAATACACACCATCAACAACATTGAGTTTTGAAATTGCATCAGAAAACACATCTCTATTTGAAGGCACTCCACATACAACATCTCAAGTTGGAGGTACACCATCGTTTACATGTCAATCTCAAGGTATGTCATCAATTTCACCTCTAATTGAAGGTACGTGATCTATCCCCGATGTTGTTCGCATTCCTAACATTGACACAACTTTACATTTGAGAACTCCTCCTAGAGTTTTGCAAAGAAAACCTATATTTTTTATTGATATTGATTCAAATGTTTTGAAATGGATGCCTAATAAGATTCCAAAACATACATGTCAAAGATATACATAGAGGATATGGATTTTATTTTTTGAGAACCTAAGTGAGGGTGGAAGATGTCAACTATTTGTTGAAATGATGAGGCAACTCAAATTTAGGCCCACCATGAAGGCTCTTGGGCTAAGAGTTTTGAATGACTCAAGTGAAAATTCCATTGTAAATAATTTGATGAGTGCATATGAGAGCATGTGTTCTACCTCACGCACGAAGGATAGTTGTGCCACACAACATGTGATGGCAACAACACTGTTAAGCATTCAAACAAGGAATAAGGTGAACCTTACAAAGACAAGTAAGTCTTTGAAAATAAGTAGATCATCTCTAATGAGATTCAAAGGAAGGCATGAAAGAGTGGAGGATCCAAATAGCAATGAGTTATGGGCATTCTCGGGTAGAGTACCACAAAAAGATAAAGAAATTGCTCAAGCCTTGAGATCTATAATACAAGATTATTGGAAGGATAACACAAGGACCTCTCCCAATCAAAGAGATGTTGTAAGAAGGAGAATTGGTAGTCAAATCCAAGAGCCACATCCAAAGCATTATTTGGATACCACTCAAACCCAATTTTTTGTTGACTTTGTACGTAGGTTTCCTCAAATTGAAATATGTCAAAGGTATTTTGAAATGCTAAATCCTTTTTATGTCAAAATAAATCACACACATGCTACTTGTTGTTGTAGAGTACATATTGATTTTTCTAACCATTGTGATGTTTATCGACGTATATGTGTAGATATGCATACTAACAATGTTTTGCAGGAATGTAACATAAGGCCTCCACCTAAATCCTCAAGGGAATTCTTAACTTCCATTTTATGTGAAAGAGTGGATGGTCAAAATTTTTACAAGAAGTCATGTTTGGATGCCACATGTGATCATTGTGGTGGCATGCAAAATTTTCCAAGTTTCAAACACATGGCTATTACACACACAATTGGAGACGAAATTGTGGAATTTGGAAAATACAAGATAATGGCCTACAGTCTAAAAGATGGGAAAGAAGCAAAGAAGTGTAAATTGGTCAGTGATAAGATTCAAGTGTATCAGTTTATGGTAATTTTCCATGATCAAGTGGTCTATGAGTATGCAAAGCATACACATAGAGCTTGATGGTTGGACTCACAGTTCAAGTTATGCAAGGACACGTTTCCACTTCATAGCATCATTTCAGTTGTTGACTTCGTAGAGAACAACACACTACAGCCACAAAACAAGGTGCAATCACAATACTACAACTCCATGCAGGTTGCTATATTTGTGCATATAGCATTCATTCATGCAAATGATAGTACGCAGGATAACAGGAAAGTATTGAGGGAGTATCACTTTTACATCAGTGATGATCGTACACATTCTATAGAGTTTGTGCAAGGTTGTTTTCAGATGTTCTATGTTGATATGGTTAGCAGGGGCATATCATTTAGTCAGCATATCATATGGTTAGATAATTGTACATCGCAATTCAAGAACTCTAGAATGTTTTACTAGTTGAGCAGGGTGCATACGATCAGTGGTGTTCACCATATGTGGAACTCCTTAGAGGTCAGGCATGAAAAGGGGGAGCATGATGGAGCAAGTGCATGTATCAAAAGATCCTCAGGACGAGAAGAGTTAAAGTACAAAGACAATGTAAAGTTGACAGATGCAAGATCAATTGTTGAGTGGTGCAATCATGCAATGGGTCTAGGTAGTGAAGGTAATTCTTTAGTTCATAGATTTTTTCATTTAGTAGATGATACAAACATTGCAAAATGTGAGGATTGTTGTACACTAATAAGATCGAGAAAGCTAAACTCTTTTAGAAGCTCCAATGAAGGTACATGGGCTATCCATACGTGGAAGATGGCATGCTTTTGTTTTGCATGTACACTTCAAGCATGGAATGATTGTGACTCAACAAAGTGGGTTGATGAATAGTCTATAAAAGTCTAACCCCACTTGACACTCATCAGCTCTCGATGGCTCTACAAATCATGAAGATGCAATCATCCATTGAATTTGATCATGTATCGGACCTACGAGAACCAAGTAATATATCTTACTTTTTTGTTTTATTTTGATGTTCATTAAATACATCTAACAAGATGAACATATCAATGCAGGGCATGTTTATGCGGTGATTGCAGATGAACACAATGAAGAGGGTACAAATTATTACTTGTGTAATTGTATCGAGGCCAAAAAGAAATTGGAGGCCCCATTTATAGATGGAGAAAACATAGAATATCCTATAGGTTCAATGGTTGTTACTAGAACATGGCTTAGAAGGTACCCAATTAAGAATGTTGTAGTTTGGTTGTTTGAGGACTTTGACATGCATCAAAAGATTCTTCACTACTCGAACCTTGTCATCGTAGCCAATGTTCATTTGATCAAATATAAGGGCAGACCTGCGAACAAGAACTTGTGGAAAGTGTGTGATTCTGACCATGAGGCAATACTTGACACAATAAAGAGTAGAGTAGACCCGGATGGTTCCCTAGATTGATTTATAAGTATGCACATTGAATTTTTAAAGTCATATTATTGATCACTTCTTTCTTTCAAGCGTTTAAGTTTGATTGTAGAAGGGTTTGCAAAATTGCATTATTGCTAATTTGCAAAATGACATTATATGTTGCTCTCTATTGACTACCTTTAAGTTGGTATTCTCTATTGGTGTTTGATGTCATATGCATTTAGGATTGTCATTGATGCATTTTTTAGTATTTTTTAACCCACTTATTAATTATATGTTTGTTTTAATGAAGAGATATGCAAGACCGGTGAAGGAGAAAAAAGGGAAAGGCTTCATTAAATATTATCAATTTAAGAAAAGAGCATCAGTTGTTGGTGCAAGTGTTCAGTGGTATGAAAAATATCGGTTGCTGGTGCATTTTTTGTTTTTCAATCTTCTCTTTCTTTTTTATTTCATAGATTTGTTGGATTCTTATATGCTACATGTTTCATGTTAATTATGTTTATATATATATGAAATTTATACGTAGGATCATCGAGAGATGAGAAAGCAGTGAAAGATGGGCCACATCAACTTTGTAGGACCTTCAATCAATCTAATTATAGCATGAACAAAGGTGATAATAGATCTGGTTAGAAGGTGTATGTCTAACATTATTCAATTATTGGTCTTTTAATGATTTTTATGTGACTTCATGTCTGAAATTGTTAGGCTTTCGCAGTTTTTTTGTGGACCAAATTCCAATGAGAGTACACAACCACAAAGAGGATACTACCCATGTGTTTCCAAAGGAGCAAAGGATGTACATGTTTTGAAGCATTTTGGAATGCAAATAACTGGGCCACCTAAGGTGGATTGGAGAAACCAAACTAGGTAGCAATTCCTTTTGTTTCTTCTTATACAATATATTTCATGATTTGGGCTGCAAATGGGAGGATTATTTCCCTACATGTATTGCTACAAGTATTGAGAAATGGGAGGATTTTCAAGATGTTCTTCCATCACTATTGTTATATTTGTTACTGACTTAGTGTATTTTTTGAAATACAAAAATTATGAGAAATTAATACAAGCAAATGTGTATATTCCTTAATATATGTCTCAATAAAATGTGTATATTACATTTAAAGTTAGTTGTAATGGTTTATGGTTTACATTTAAAGTTGTCTTGAAGGAAAAGTATGCTGATTTATGAAAAAATCTAAAACAATGCCTTCTATTGTACAAAGGCATATTTTCTTGCTCTTCTATAAGCCCTTTAACTCCTTCCATCATCATTATTTGACATTAAAACTTGATCAACCCTTCCTCATTTAGTATGCTTCAATTTGAGGCTAGAGTTTGCATTAGAAGGCTGTGAACTCACATTTCCAATTAATATGTCCCCATAAGTCTAAACCAATAAAATGGAATCCATCATTGTCAAGCTTATATACTCTCAGGTTTTTTGTGTTTGGATTTCCAAAATCTACTATAATCTTGGATGAGTTTTAGAGTTACTATCATCATGATCCATCTCTTTACATATAATCTCAATCACCCTTCAATGGCTTCATTGAAAAGCAATGCACAAGACATCTTAGTACACCTTGTCACCATTGACAACCTAGCCTAGTGGGCATCCAAGGAAGGAAAAACACACCAACAAGGCCAGAACAGCATGAACAGTGGAGGTAGCAATGTTTCAATACCCTCCAACACCTTTGACAACTCCCAAACATTCTTCAACCAACCAATCTCTCCCAACAGTCACTTGGCATTTAGTGCTCTTGTCAACTTTGGTTACATAGTCACATGGCCAATAGCACAAAGGATGGAACGGCATGAGCACATACCTTGGGTTTTATCGAGTTATTAAAAACATATCACGATGATTCTCAACCCTTTTTGGACTCATAATTTTATGATACAATGTTCCAAGGCATAAATCAACATTATGGTTTATTGACACAATGCATAAATGATGCACTATTACTCAACCAATATAAGAACAACTGATCTGATGGCACCTTTGGTCTACACAAGCCCCAAACAACATGGAATAATGCTCTATACTCATACAACATCAAACAATGCATGGATTTATCAAACCCTAGGTTGGAGGGGTGTGTGTTGACTATTTCACCATGGAAAGATGACCAATTATTGTACCTATATCAATGGGTTGCCCTCCAAACTCAAAAATAAAACATGAAACTTAATCCCTTTTTTCTCGTGCACATAAATATCATGAAAATAAGCCCCATGAAATAATTAAAATTCCTTTTCAATGCTTTTGTCATAAAATAAAAGACCTTTGACTTAAATACTTTATGGTTGTTCTCTAAGTATTGTCTTTTCCACTGTGTATTATTTGATGATCCTTTGCATACTTTATGATGGTTGTTAAATTTGTTTGTTAAAGTGAATTTGAAACAACAAACTTAGGTGATGGAAAAGTGGTAGAGTCATTAAAAGTGTGTGTTTTTGCAATTAGAGTCAAAAGGTCAATGGAAAGGACTTCCAAGTAAATGTTTCCAAGACACTTCATTTGAAGCAAGGAGATTTCCAAATTATCAAAGGATTTACACGTGTGGTAATAAATAGTTTTTCAATAACTTTTATCTTACTTAGGTGAGGCACTTATTTTCGCTTCGAGCTACGTGCAACCGACTGAATCCCTTAAGAGTCCAAAGTGCAAAATGGCTGCAATCTTCAACGGGTTGTTACTCAGACACCGTGAAACTTAAAAAACTTCTCGTTTGAGCCTATGGGATCATGTTGGAATCCTCTATAATAACCTCTATCATTTTTTGCTAACTCGGAGGCGTTTCCCCATGGTGGCAACTTTTCACTTGGGGAAAAAGTTGTCAAAGTGTAAAGTTGCAAAGTGGTGCAACTTTTGTTCTGCAACTTGTGTGACCAAACGAACCATTCCAACACATCTGATTGGGTACATTTACGCTATACATGGTCCTCTTTCACACACAAACACAGCGAATAGCTCTAAGCTACGTTCAACCAGTAGAATCTCTTAAGAGTCCAAAGTGCAAAATGGCTACAATCTTTCACGGGCTATGACTCGGACACCATGACACTTGGAAACTTCCTTTATAATCCTATGGGATCATGTTGGGCCCCTTTACAATAAAGTCTCTCAATTTTTTCTATCTCAAAGGTGTTTCCCCGTGGTGGCAACTTTTCACTTGGGGAAAAAGTTGTCAAATGCAAGTAGTGTAAAATTGCAAAGTGGTGCAACTTTGCTTCTGTAACTCGTGTGACCAAATAAACTATTCTAACACATCTGAATGGGTACATTTACACTAGGAATGGTCCCCTTTTTCACCCAAACACACCAAATCACTCTTAGCTATGTTCAACCGGCAGAATCCCTTAAGAGTCCAAAGTGCAAAATGGCTACAATCTTCGATAGGTTGTTACTCAGATACTGTGATGCTTAGAAACTTCTTTTATAAGCCTATGGAATTTTTTTGGGCCCCTATACAATAACCTCTCTTAGTTTTCACTATCTCGGAGGTTTTTTCCATGGTGGCGACTTTTCACTTGGGGAAAAAGTTGTCAAATGCAAGTAGTGTAAAGTTACAAAGTGGTGCAACTTTCATTCTGCAACTTGTGTGACCAAACAAACTATTCCAACACATCCGGGCGGATCGTTTACGCTGTGAATGGCTCTCTTTCACACCCAAACATGTCGAATAGCTCTGAGCTATGTTCAACCGACATAATCCCTTAAAAGTCAAAGTGCAAAATGGTTGCAATCTTTGACGGGATGTTACTTAGACACTGTGATGCATAGAAACTTCTTGTCTAATCCTATTGGATTGTGTTGGTCCCTTCTATAATAACCTCTCTCAATTTTTTCTATCTCAGAAGCGTTCCCATGGTGGCGACCTTTCACTTGGGGAAAAAGTTGTCAAATACAAGTAGTGTAAAGTTGCAAAGTGGTGCAACTTTTGTTCTGCAACTCGCATGACCAAATGAACTATTCCAATGCATCTAGGTGGGTGTTTTTACACTAAGAATGGTCCTCTTTTGCACCCAAACACGTTGAATTGCTTTGAGCTTCATTAAACCGGCAGAATCCCATAAGAGTCCAAAGTGCAAAATGCCTACAATCTTCGACAGGTTGTTACTCGGATAGCGTGATGCTTAGAAACTTCTTGTCTAATCCTATGGGATCACGTTGGTCCCCTCTACAATAACCTCTCTCATTTTTTGCTATCTTGAAGGCTTTTTCCCATGGTGGTGACTTTTCACTTGGGGAAAAAGTTGTCAAATGCAAGTAGTGTAAAGTTGCAAAGTGGTGCAACTTTCGTTCTGCAACTCATGTGACCAAAAGAAATATTCCAGCATGTCCAAATGGGTATGTTTATTCTATGCATGGTCCTCTTTCACACTCAAACACGTCAAATCTTTCTGAGCTATGTTCAACTGGCAGAATCCCTTAAGAGTCCAAAGTGCAAAATGGCTACAATATTTGATAGGTTGTTACTCGGATACCGTGATGCTTAGAAATTTCTCGTCTGCACCTATGGGATCACGTTGGGCCCCTCTACAATAACCTCTCTTAGTTTTCACTATCTCGGAGGCATTTTCCTATGGTGGAAAGTTTTTAATTGGGGAAAAAATTATCAAATACAAGCAGTGTAAAGTTGCAAAATGGTGCAACATTCATTCTACAACTCGTGTGACCAAACAAACCATTCAAACGCATCTAGATGGGTACGTTTACGCTAAGCATGGTCCTCTTTCATACCCAAACACGCTGAATCACTCTAAGCTATGTTCAACCGACTGAATCCCTTAAGTGTCTAAACTGCAGTTGTTGTCACTAAATAATGCACCCTTGCTTAGATGCAAAACTCGGCCTACTAGTGAAATATTGGATCCGAATATTCAATATCCATGATGTATGGCTTTTCGTGCTCTAGAGTTATAAAACATGATGTGGTGGCAGTTATAGGACCATGTTTCCCAATGATTTGTCATGTTATTTCACGCATAGAAAATAGAAGGAGGTTTTTTAACTTATTTAAATCATGAATATGGGAGAAATGTGATAATTGCACATGGGTGATGCATTAAAAAATAAAGCTTATATTTTTGTTCATACACATCTAATATCTTCAAAATATCATTAAAAATGGCATGTGCATTGATTTCATTTAATGAGATGTCTATTGAAAATGAAGGTGAAATTGTAGCTTAAAACTTGTAAACCTATGCGACTATAGATTTTATTAAGTGTTCTTTGTCACAATTCTTTGTGTATGATTATATGTTTAGATCAATTTTACCAATTGTAGAAAGATACAAAAGATTGTAGAATAATGAAACAAGAAGATAGAAGTGACACAACATATACATGGAGAAACCCTTTCGGGAAAAAAATGCCTTACCAGAATCAATAGTGCTTGTATTATTTAACCTTAGAACAAGATTACAATAATATTGTATTAATCCTTGATTGATATGCTTCATTTTCCTTCAACAATCCTTCTTCACAACCTTCAATAAACTCTCATTGAATTCTCATACACTTTCTGTAGCACAAGCTATCCATGCATTCCATGTGACCAAGCATGAATCCACACATCCCATGCCATGCTTCAAACCCTCACACATGTACAAGCTCAACTTGCTAACCTTTTGCAAACTTTGATGTACTTGTTGCAATTAATACATAATTACGAGCATTGTAAACTCATTAAGAGTTGCACAAAACAAGAGTATAAAGCTCCTCACAAAAATATATTCCTAGATTGTGCAAGTATAGTTCCACAATGTAATCTAAATTCAAACCAATGTCTTCCCCAATTTAGGCGCCCCAAACTGAACACTTAATTGAATGTTGGTCAAGAAAATATCTTGCAAGCATCACCTCAAAGTTGGCGCCCAACAATGGGCCCCACTCAACTGAGCCTTGTAAATATCTTCTCATGCTAAAGGTGTTAATTGAAAGATGCCAACTTGGGTGCCCAAGGTGGTCCCAATTCAATCTTAGTTAACTGAAACATATCTCTCCACTAATTCATGCAAACATTATGCACGATTGATCATCCCTACTTAACTGAAAGTATCCACCTATTATTTGTCATGCAACTCAAGTCAACTAAATTCAACTAGCATTCAACTCAAACTAACTACATGCAACTAAAGATAATTGAACCATAAATGAACTAAACTGAACTAAACTAATACTGAATTGAACTGAACTTCACTCATATAAATATCAATCCCTAATTTGTAGGATCTTTACATGCATTACTAAAGTGTTATCAATCCTCCAAACAGTTAACTAAACCAAGGTGGGTTCCACCTTCCATGTGGGCACCCCATGTGCTCCTATCTTGTAGGAGCTCTTCTTGGACATCTCCACATGTTCCTATCATTTAGAAATAATTACAAATGTCAATTTACATGTTCATTTCATTTGAATTTAATCTCTTTCTAATCCTAGTGTTAGGGAACACTTTCCAAGGACTTAGGAGACACATGAAATATGTTTAGGATTGCAATTAAATGGCATCCTATTCCCAACATTCTTCCACTTGACATTATACATTGTAATTATTCTAAACAAGGAATCATTATTATACAACCTTCTTATCAGGTCTATGATGGAGTCACATCCATTTCCAGGTGTAGGCTCCTCGGTCTTTACTGTTGAAAATTTTTTATAACAAGTAACCATTCCAACACATATCTCTTAGTATAAGAAATATCTAGCCTAACCCAAGTCTCTCTAGTATCCATGAGCACCCACCAATCAATCCATGCCAACTTCAAATGTAACCTGCATAATCATGAAGCTCCAAGCAAATGATTAATACTCAAAACCAAAGAGACCTACATCCTCTCCAAAGGAAGAACAATAACACCTTTACCAAAGACTCTAAGGGTCCTCCATGAAACAAGATGTTAAAACCTCCTCAAATCACATGAAGATAACCATATCCTACTAAAGCTCCCACTAAACTATGATACTGAGCTATACATGGCAACAAGATAAACATCAAACTATCACTATCAAAAGCTCCCATTGAAACATGTAACCAAGCTATCGATGACATTGTGATAACCATCTCCTAAATTAAGATCATCCATAGCCTCAACACAATCAAAGAATCCGTTGTAAACGACATAGGTCCCAAAAGTTCAAGAAAACCATAATCTCTAAACCAAGAAGATAAAACACACTTCTTTTACAAATCTGCAATAACACAATAGTAAAAGCTCCCATTACAGCCAAAAAAAATTCAAAATTTTAAGAGAAAGGCATCCCAAACTCTAACCAATCATTAGCTCTAATACCAAATATTGAAAAATGGAGGTGAAATTGTAGCTTAAAACTTGTAAACCTATGTGACTGTAGATTTAATTAAGTGCTCTTTGTCACAATTATGTGTATGATTATCGATTTAGATCAATTTTACCAATTGTAGGAAGAGACTGAAGATTGCAGAAGAATGAGACAAGAATATATCTAAGTGACACAACATATACGTGGAGAAACCCTTCTGACAAAAAACTTCACCACCAGAATCAATAATGCTTGTATTATTTAACCTTAGAAAAATATTAAAATAATACTGTATCAATCCTTGATTGATATGTTTCCTTTGCTTTCAACAATCCTTCTTCATAACCTGCAATAAACTCTCATTGAATTCTCATACACTTTCTACAGCACAAGCTATCCATGCATTCCATGTAACCAAGCATGAATCCACACATCCCATGCCATGCGTCAAACCCTCACACATGCACAAGCTCAACATGCTAACCTTTCACAAACTTTGATGCACTTGTTGCAATTAATAGCTAATTATGAGCATTGTAAACTCATTAATAGTTGTACAAAACAAGAGCATAAATCTCCTCACAAAAATCTATGCCTAGATTGTGCAAGTAGAGTTCCACAATGTAATTTGAAGTCAAACCAATGTCTTCCTCAATTTAGGCACCCCAAATTGAATACTTAACTGAACGTTGGTCAAGAAAATATCTTGCAAGCATCACCTCAAAGTTGGTTCCCAAGAATGGGCCCACTCAACCAAGCCTTGTAAATATCTTCTCATGCAAAAGGTGTTAATTGAAAGATGCCAACTTGGGTGCCCAAGGTGGTCCCAAGTCAATCTTAGTTAACTGAAACATATCTCTCCACCAATTCATGCAAACATTATGCATGATTGATCATCCCCACTTAACTGAAATTATCCACCTATTATCTTTCATGCAACTAAAGTCATTAGTCATGCAACTCAAGTCAACTAAAGTCAACTAGCATTCAACTCAAACTAACTACATGCAACTGAAGATAATTGAACTTAACTTAACTAAATTGAATTGAATTGAACTAAACTGACACTAAACTGAACTGAACTGAACTCCACTCATGTAAATATCAATCCCTAATTTTTAGGATCTTTACATGTATTATTGAAGTGTTATCAATCCTCCAAATAGTTAACTAAACCAAGGTGGGTTCCACCTTCCATGTGCGCGCCCCATGTGCTCCTATCTTGCAGGAGCTCTTCTTGGATGTCCCCACATGTTCCTATCATTTAGGAATAATTACAAATGTCAATTTACATGTTCATTTCATTCAAATTTAATCTCTTTCTAATCCTAGTGTTGGGGAACACTTTCCAAAGACTTGGGAGATACATAAAATATGTTTAGGATTGCAATTAAATGGCATCCTATTCCCAACAATGTCAAGTGTTGTGATATTAGTAGATGAAAATAAATTTTGTTGGTTGGATCAAAAACTATCGTGTGTTTTGATGCACATTCATACAAGTTCATAGAGGTATATATATATGCTCATGAGGTTTGAAACATCCACTTGTTCTATAGATGCAAATGCAATGGTTGCTAAGCTTTAGAATCAGAACCATTAGTTATTGGATGCCAACCTCAGCCATGAATTAAAAGTAATACATTTTTCTATGATATTTTTTTATGGAAAGGAGCTCTTACAGTTCATTTGAAACCTTTTGGTATTAAAATCCTTGCCACTAGAAAACAATAGAGCTCAAGAAGCATGAAGTATACACGCAAATATATGAAGTATACACATGAATCATGAAGAATACACGTGAACACATGAATTATACATTGGAATCATGAAGCATACATGTGAATACACGCAATATACATGAATTATACACGTGAATAAGTGAAGCATACATGTGAATAAGTGAAGCACAATTAATTGAAGCATTGCAAAGGATACAAATCACTAGGAATGGAGCTTATTTACACAATACGCATTATATGGAGCTTATTGAGCAATTGATAGTAATTATTTAAGCATTAGATGTAAACAAAACCCATGCCTACAATATTCTAGCATATAATTTACGCAATATGCATGATAACATCATTCAAGAATGACAATAGCAAAATAAGATTTTCTTTAATAAAAAATCCGTAAGGCTATACAATGATATATATTGATAAAAGTATGTACAATATATCCAAAAAATCCATACAAGCTTACTACAAAAGAGTCATATGGACATAAAATGTCACATATATATCGATAGTACAAAACATATGTTCCAAAATGCCACATAGGAATACAACAAATGACCCTAATACAGTCATTTCCCTCTAGGGGTTCAGGAAAAAGATCATGTGTTGCCTTCGACATTCGGCTAGATGGAGTGCCTATTGGTTCTCTTGTCTTTCGAACACGCTCACTAGTCCTCCTCTCTTCACTCTAGACCTACAACTGATACAATCAAAATTAAAGATGTTAATACATAGAAATTGAATTGTGGAATGACATATAACAAAATATAATCACTTACCACATACATATAGTCATCATTCACATTTTCAACATTACTACGTCCATGATCTGGAGTGACAACCACATGTAGCAACCATCAAGATAGAAATTAAAGTACATAAAAGTATCATGAAAATTTTCTATAATAGACCATAAAAGAGAAAATATAATGTCAAATTGACTAATCTGTTGCATACCTCTCTCAAAGGATCAAAACTGGCTATTGTTGCAACAACTCCATGGTCCATCATGCCACCAACATCACCAGGGCTATTTGATGTCAACATCTACAAATGAAACAACATATCTAATAGTCATATAAAGAAGTTCAAGTAGTTCCTTTATAACTGTCATAAATGAAAGAGTAAATGGTTGGCCTCAGTTGAGACTGCAGTATAGTGCTTATAGATCATAGAATGGTGAAAGTACTAATTCCACTGGGATAGTCCAAACT
Organism: Sequoia sempervirens; assembly: GCA_007258455.2. Classification (NCBI taxonomy): domain Eukaryota; kingdom Viridiplantae; phylum Streptophyta; class Pinopsida; order Cupressales; family Cupressaceae; genus Sequoia; species Sequoia sempervirens. Next base: position 156,358 of record VDFB02276228.1, on the reverse strand, counting down.
CTTGCAAATTCCAAAGTTTAGTGCTCATTGAGATTCAAATTGCATATGTTGATGAACTAATGTTAATGAGGGCATGCTATCAATATAGTGATAATGTCACAATGAAGTTCACATGAATGAAGTGAGGATTACTATGTTACTAGCATCTTTCAAAGGGATAATGGAACATACGATGAGTTAGGACGTGTCTATGGTTTTACTATAACACATGAAGTTGGTTGTTGAGGTGTGCAGCAGTAATGGAGAAGAGAACTTTGGTCAATAATGAGTGGAAGAAAAGATTTCTTCGAACGGTACATGTGTATAGGATAAAATTTGGATGGAGGTGTTATAGCATAGAAGGGATAAAGAGACAAGACAAAGAGGGGATAATGGAACATATGGTGAAATAATAGAGGTATAATGGGATGCAAGTCGAATGCGATAATCAAACATAGAATGGACTAGTAGAGATTATTGGGATGGTCCAAGAGGGGATCATAGAACATAGGGTGAACTATTAGAGGTTAATGGGATGTGATTGGGAGGGAATAAAGGAACATTGGGTGAATTAGGGGAAGATAATGGGACAATAACAAGAGGGGATAATGGAAGATACGGTGAAATAAGAGAGGGTGATGAGATGGGAATAGAAGGGGTAAATGGAACATGGGATGGACTAGAATAGATTAATGGGATGGGCCAAGATGGGACAACAAAATATATCATGAACTATTAGAGGTTAATGGGATGGGATTAGGAGAGAATAAAGGAACATTGGGTGAATTAGGGAAAGACAGTGGGAAAAGACCAAGAGGGGATAATGGAACATAAGGTGAAATAAGAGAGGGTAATGGGATGGGAATAGAAGGGGTTAATGGAACATAGGATGGACTAGTATAGATTGATGGGATGGGATAGGATGGGATAACAAAATATAGGGTGGACAATTAGAGGTTAATGGGATGTGATTAGTAGAGAATAATGGAATATAGGGTGAATTAGAAGGTGTCTAGGGTTTGACTATAGTACATGAAGTGGGAACTTGACCTATGTGTAGTAATAATAGAGAAGAGTTATCTAGGATGAAATGTGGATAAAGATGGTATAACATAGAATGGATAAAGGAACATAGGGTGGAGCATAGGGAATCATGGAACATCTAGGGTGAAATAATAATGGGTACAATAAGATGGGAGTAGAAGGGCATAATGACACATAGGATGGACTAGAAGATATTAGTGGGATGGGCTAGGAGGGGATCATGGAAAATAGGGTGAACTATTAAATGTTAATGGGATGGGATTAGGAAGGAATAAAGGAACAAAAAGTGAATTAGGAGAAGATAAAGTGACATAATCAAGAGGAGATAATGGAACATAGAATGGACTAGGAGCTAGAATGGGATAATAAAACATTTAAGGTGAATTGTACTAGAGGTTAATGGGAAGTAATTAGGAGGGAATACTACACCATAAAGTGAATTAGGTGGTGTCTAAGGTTTGAATATAGGACATGAAGTGGGAACTTGAGGTGTGTAGTAATAATGTATAAGAGATTTGGTCAATAATGAGCAGAAGGAAATGCTTCTTGTAACGATATGTGTACAAGATGAAATATGGAGGAAGGTGGTATAATATATAAGGTGTTAAAGATTGGGATATGTGATATAAAATGGTTAAAATATATGTGATGATAGGAATGGAAGAATGATATGGATGTTGAATGGTAAGCATAATTAGGATCTCACAAGACCAACCAATATTTGTGTTTCTCATCAATTTTTTAGATTTGTATATGCAAAATTACGAAAACTAGCTAACATTGTTTTACAACACCAATGAATAAAGGCTACCTAGTGAAAGTTGTTTGAGGACCTGAATAGCGAGGTGTGGAGCTCGAAGGTCCACCAGGAAACTGTTTGACATCCAAAGCATGTTATGAGACAAACAATCAAATATAACATTCAATTTTTCAAATGTAATAATAACATCTTTAATACTAGTTGCATACTTGTGGACTCAACGTCGAGAACGAATAAGAGTCTGTAGGAATGGAGCACGTCTCATGAACACTTCGACCCTAAAATTTCATCATATTGATTCTACTAATTTAGTTATTCTTAAATTTCAAAATATAATTTAATAAATTAAATTAAATGAACTTGTTGAATTTTACCTAAGTATTAGTGATATATGTATTATTCAACAATTCATCTATCATAGCCATCACCTCTACAAATGATGTAGGTTATGTAGTTGCATCTCGAGCACTCTAATAATCGTATGTGCAAGCAACACCACAAGTGCCACAATGGTGGGGTGGAGCTTGGGGCATACGTGTATCCTCCACATCAAGCTCTACTAGAGGCCTCACACACTGTATAATGGTCTAGGTGAGCAAGCTAATTGACTCCATAATGTGCACCTCTACACTGTCCTTAACAATGGAAGGAACGACGACATGCTCCACCATGGGTATGGCCAAGGGTTTTGGTGCCAACTGTGGATTATGTTGTGCTCCTAGTCTATCATGTGTTGAGCCCCCACCTCTACCCTGAAAGTCTAAGATGTCAAAATAATTTGGCATCTTATTGAGGAAAAACTCACAATATAGTTTCCTCAAAAAGTATTGTGGTACGTCATGGTTATTGCATGGAGGTTGGTCAAATACCATCCATCACCACTCCCAAAATTTATTTTTAATTAATTCATGGTGGCACCAATGGATGGGGAACCTCCTGCATTCACAAGATAAAGGTGTGTTGGTTCTCAGGTCTGTAAATAGGGAATAGAAGTCGGCTTTGCTAATTTTTTGTTTTTTCACATTTGTATATGTTAAACCACTAGCATAAAATTGTCTCAACTCATGCCTCTTATTTGACCAAAATTTTATTTTCTCACTCATTTCTCCTACATGAGATACAATTGACTTCAATGATTTGACAATCCCTCTCCTAGAAGGGTGGGTTTCGGCATGCTCAGTTAATCTTCCAATTAATTGTTCAATGTCTCTTTTATTGTTTTCAATTTGATTTAGGATGTTTTCTTGTATTCCTTGAGGATGCTTATGAACTTATGGAGGGGTTTCAGGTTGTTCTTGTATAGGAGGCTCTTCGTGAGGGGTTGATTGTGAATTCTCAATGTTTGGAAGTGGAGATTCATTCCCTGAGAATTAGAACAAAGTTTTATTAGAAAAACATATTTCAATCTACATTCTAAATCAAATTTGAAATAAAAACAATAAAAATACATACCTCTTCACAATCTTCGACCTCTTTGACGTGTTGGTGGCATCCTCGTGAAGAATTGCAAGTTAAGAATGCAAAAAATGGAAGAGATTTGGCAAGCACAAGTTGTAGAGCTGAAAACCTCCAAGCCAAGCCACGAGTTGAATAGAAAATGTGGCTTAGAATGCAATTTTGGGTTTTAATTCACTTTTTGCATTTGGCGCATGCCAAATTTGGCGAGCACCAAATGCACTCTTTTGGCATTTTTTTTCATTTTTTTTCAATTTGGCATCAAAATTGTGTCACATATCCAAGCACTTACCCAACTATAAGATTATTGCTATCATAGATCAACTAAGAATTATTATTTATATGGGATTAGTTGACATACTTATGGATTAAATATTTTAAATTAAATTTGCATTATATGTTCATATATGAGAGTTTCTTGACTATGAATTTATTAGTCAAGATTTCTTTTTGACTTAATATTATTGTAGATAGAACATAAAATTGATAATCCTAATAATATTGCAAGTTTTGAATTTACCTAATATCATTATTGAGGGTATGAAGTTATGTTGGTTTTTAAAAAAATATATTATTTTTAGATGGATAGTATAGACCTTTATTGAAGGTGTATTGGGAAATTACCAAATTCATAGATTGTACTTGATTTTAATTATTTGGTTTTATTTTCAATATAATCTACATGTTTTTTTAAAGTTTTAAGAATAAACGAGTTAAAACAATTATATTATTTTAAACCTTAGAGATTTAGAATTGTGATGGATAGAATAAATTATGGAATGCAAGAATTATTTAAACCTTAGAGAGTTCAAGCAAGTTAGACTTTCAATTTGGATTTAGCTAATGGTTGTATGTTCTCTCTCACCTTACCTATTTGAGATCCTAGTGATCATAAATGGGAACTAATCCTTTGGTTTAGGTCTAAATTGTTAAAATTTGATAATCATAACACTTACTTTTTGTATGATCTCACCTTACCCATTTTGGATCTTGGTGATCATAAAATAATGATTGTTCTTTTTCAAAATTAAACTTGTCACAGTGTTTAGTATAAAGGGTACATCTAGTTCACATTTATGGGTCATGCTATCATGCTTAAACTAATACACATATAGCCTAATATAACTACAACAATGAGATTTGTGGAAATGACCCTTTAAATCCTTAGGGAGATATAAGGAAAATAAATAAAATTAATTTTAAGAAAATGAGAAATCTTCCTCAGACAATGCTTTCTTTTTAGGTAAACTTGGAAAACACCCATCATACTAAAACTTCATGTCAAACACCCCTTTAGGTGTTTGCATGTAGATTCTTCTTTAGGTTTTCATCTCTAAGTTTCACTTGACTAGGTGGCAATTGACAAAGAACTATCTAGGGAAACTAGACCCTAGAAGGATGGTTCTCATATATCTTGAACTTGTGGATACAAGGTATGTAGGAAATTTGGAATTCAATGAAGGATGTTTGGATAGTACTTAGGTATAGAGGAGAATGTGAGGTTTTGTGTCTCCTCATTTAAACATTAATCTTGAATAGGATAACAAGCCAAAGCCATAATAAATTTAAATAAGATAAAATAATAGTCATTGTTACTCAGAAGAATCTTTGAGGTAGATTGATCTTGTACTTGGATGGTAACTCAAAACTCAATGGAGGGTATAAGGCTTCTTTGGAGCTTGTAAAAAATATTGGTGCAGTATACAATATGGGCATACTATAATATTTTTGTAAGTGGCTCGAAACCTAGTTGGTCCTAATGATTCTAAGGCTCTACCTAGAGCATCACAATTGTTTTCATATACTTATAGGCCCCCATATGGTTGTTTGAGTTTCCTATCTCATATGTGATAGAGTTTTGGTCCAAACTAACCATGCTTTATTGATCATCTCGTATGGACAAGTGAGCCCAATGGATAGAAGAGTCAAATTGACTAAAAAAACTTGTTGTCTTGAAATGGAAAGATAGTTTAAATTGGCTAATGATAACTTCTTGAGTTCTCAAATTGATGAAAATATTATAAATAAGTTATTCATAATGATATACATAAACATGATAGTATTCTTTTTCCTTTATAAAAGTTGTAAAAAAAAAATTATTAAGACCAAGTAGGGTGATTATAGTGAACTGTTAAATTATGGAGTTAAATTTACAAAAAATACATCTAAATCATTTTTTAAAATAAAAAACTACAATTATAAAGTACTTTAAAATTTACATTTCATTAGTTATCATCTCAAAATTCAAAAAAATGCCACTTTTAAGTGATTCCAGGAAAAAGGTTAGATTAGTGTTGGTCATTTCCTTTGTAAAAAGGTGATACAGCTTTGAACCTTCACCTATTCTCAATAGAAAAAATAATGGTTCTTTAGCCTATCATGTCTTCAAAAAATCCATGCACACTAACCTCTACATTTACTAATCTTCTCATCACCACCCAGAAATTTGGAACTCTTAAAGGCTCTAACCACCAAGATTTATTGCATGTGTGGTTATGATCATATTGACCAAGATATCTCCAACTAACCAACGTTTTCAAGATTAATAAGTACAATAATAGACGAATCATGATAGCTTTTAGGTAAATCAAATTTCAGATTAGTTCAATTTAACCTACATAGTATATCACTTCAACCATCCATGTTTCCATCCTCCCCTACATTAAAGGCATATCCAACATACTTCATAATTGACCTTAAATGTTCCTTCAATTCCTTTTCAATTGTTAAAAACCTTATCCTTCTCCCAAAGATCTTAGAGACCTCGTTCTTAACTCTTGGGTACATATACGATTGTTTGTTCTTATGGGATACCCTATATTGGTGAGACTAGTCCTTCCATTAACACTAAGATCAAGGAACATAGTGTTAACATTAGGCATGATCATTCAAAAATATGATTTATAGGATGAGTAAATGCACAAAGTTGAGTCCACTTCTCGTGGAAGTTCTGGAATTAGGAAAAAATGCCTAATCGGGCAAAGTAAATGGGATTCCATTTTTTATGAAACGAGATCCCATTTTGCTTTGGGACCTCGAGCCAAAAGTGGGATCCCATTTTCTAGAAATGGGATCTTGATTAGTTTTTTTAAAATTTAACCCTTTAGGAACCTAGTTAATTTTTTTTTAAAAACTAAATAGGATCTCGTTTCTAGAATGAGATCCCTTTTCTTAAATTTTTAATTTTTGACCCAATTTTTTGTATGGGTTTTGGGTCGAAAAAAGTCTTGGGGAGCTAACCCTTAGCTTTGGACCTACTTTGACCAACAATGTGAAGGTCATGTCAGTGTCACTAGAAAAGAGTGAGTTTGGACAGATGTTTGAAGACATTTTTTGCAGTTTTTAACAAAATTAAAACTCATTATAGATGAGACTATGTAGATTTCAAACATGTATTTTTTTTACAATTGGAATTTTTTTCTATTTTTCAAATATTTTTGATGAAACTGGTCCATAAACTTGAAATAATAGGTTTTCTTTTCTTTTTTAATAAATTTTTACTTTTTACATTTTTTGAAAAACAAATTATATATGTGAACAATCTTCAAACAATTCTCTTCAATTTGAAAATATTAAAAAATGATAAGTTTAGATCTACTTATGTTTGACGTACATGAGGGGTTTTCAAAACAACAATTATGGCCAATAAAAAAATATTCAAAGAAAAATAATAAAAAATATTCAGAACAATCTTCAATGTCTTATAGATATTTTCCCAAAAGGATTCAAAAAAATAATTTTATTTAGGTCAAAATATGTTTGATGTACACATGCATGGTATGGTCTTGAAAAAGTGACTTTTAAACAGTGGTTTTTAGACATGCCTATTGAAAATCAATTTGTATCATCTGAGTATTAAAATAAATTACATATTTGGAAACTAAACTTCGAGTACTACATTTCATATTACTAACTTTTTTAAGATTCAATCCTTAATTGCTTCAAATTTTTGGGTCAAATGTGACAAATTCTAAAAAATAGGAAAAATACTTCCACTTTTTGACCAAAAAGTGGAGTCAACTTCTTGCACACACCCGAACACTCCTTTAGCACTATATACACATATGCATATACATCTATATGTATATGAATATGTATATGTATACATATACAATACATATACATATAGAATCAATAAAAATTGATAATCACACTAGTAACCTAAATCACAACGATGTGTAAAGTTTAAGTTTTCCTTAGCAACCTATGATCAATTCCTTCAAAATCCAACTCCCTTATTTGAATTTATGACCTCCTCTTCTCTCTAGCCCCTTTTATTTCTATTTGTGTTTAGAGGGGACTCATCTTTCTATCTCCCTTTGGATTTTCTCCTTCCACTATCATTAGCATCCTTAGGTCATCCTTTCCTTGGCATCTAGTTTTTCTATCTTTTTATTTCATTTATCTTGCTTGTACTATCTTGGTTCAAATTTTTAGTCCATTCAAAATCACTTATTTGTTTAGTTTGGTTGACCATTGTGGTGCTTTAATTTTCTTCAAAATAAACTCCTCAATTATTAGATTTTGTACTCTTCTTATATTATTTTATTTTATTTCTTTCCATTACATATCAATATATAATAATCATTTATCAAAATAAAAGGAATATCAATAATATTTATATTGATATATTAACAATAGTACTATTATATTAACATATGATATATTGATATTAATAATGATAACAGTGCCAATATTAGTTACATATGGTTTGTTTGGGCATGTTCCATCCAACCTTTTGGCTACCTTTGTAAAGGGTTTATGACCCTTGTTTCCCACTTACCTTAATAAAAAACATATGGTTTGTTATATTAATAATTTCAACAATTATATTAATTATTGAGATATATTAATGTATGATATATTAATTATTTTTAAATATATAAATGTAACCATGAGGGTCACACTATTTTATATTATTAAAATAAAACTATAAGACAAGCAAAGAAAAAATTGATTTACAGTTATATTACATAAAATATCCAAAATTTTAAATTGTCAAACTAGTCTAAACCTAGGTAGCCCCTTCCAAAGGCATAGAGTGTGAATCAATTTTTGTTATAGGAGCTCTCTCTTGTGCCTTCTTCTTCATCCGTTGTAATCTCCTTCATATTATATCTTTTAGTACCTTGGATAGACATATTTCTTAGTAGAAAGTAGATGAGATTTATGTGGCATGCCTCACATTACCCTATAATTATCCACTCAATTCCTTGTTGTTCTTATCCAAACTGGTTTTGAACTTAATTAGGGATCCATTAACAAGTCTCTTTGTAGTGGGCAGAATAATGTGGCTTGCCACACTTTGATTCATAGTTATATTCACCTATAACACAACCAATTTGTACTTAGGAATGTAAATTTTTTTGGTGTAAGATTAAGCAACCACTTTCTCCATATCTCCATCTTTCACAAAATACATTATATTAGATAAGAAAATTGATACTCATATTGATATTGATAATGTACTATTTTAATTTTTTTTTTTAAGGTAAAGAGCATTAAGCCCATATATAAAAATATATATATAAAAAGATTTACAATGTTTGAGATATCAAAATTTGCTTGATTGGCTCTTGAATAGTTAGAAAAGCCACTAATTCCCAACATTTCTGAGACACAAAAAACTGATATGAGGGCTCTGAACATCCAGAATATTCAAATACAACCATATTGTAGAACTAACAGACCCATACTATCAAAATGCATAGCCAAACTTAAAGACATTTTAACCAAACCAAACATATGCAACCCAGAAAAAGACCCCTACTATCATAAGCCTAATCAACCATATGAACAACAGGATTATTATCCTCATGACAACCACCAACTTCAGGGTCTACATTCAAGTTAGGCAGAATCTAGAAATGGTGGTAAACATTCGAGCTTTTAGCATCCTGATAGACAGTCTGATAAGGCAAAGCAAAGTGATCATGAGACAAAAAAAACAAAATAGCATGTACCCTCCTATTTATCTTTGATGCTAAATCATTATCAACTTTCCCCGTGAACCTCTGCAGAGCTTGATTTACATGCTTCATGGAATCTGTAGCCAGAGTTGTCTTGATGGCATGATAAATTGCAATGAAAGCTCGTCAATGCAGCAGATAGTGCTTAGGAAACAAGCCACCAATGTATCCCTGGCCTCTCCAAAGATCATAATGTTGAATAGCCATTAGCATCGAGCCATCCTGGAGAAATTCATCTTTAATTTTAGATATAATAATTATATTAGTTACATACCAGTATATTAATCATACTAATTAATTAATAAGATCTTAAAATAAAAATAATTAATATTGACTTTTCATCATTATTATTTTATCAATATAGTATTAAGTTTTAATGTTTGTATGGTTGAAACTATGTGATTTGTACGCATGGGTTTCAGACAGATGGAAGGCTTTCATGGAAGATGAAATCAGTATTTTTCCCTATACGAAGGGGTTCTTCATTTTAGAATTTGAATCAAAGGAAGACAAGGAGTTGGTGTTAGTAAATGGCCCCTAGTTCTATGAAGGTGATTTTTTGTGCATGAAACTATGGTTTCCTGAATTTGATTTGTGTACAAAATTTTTCACTACTGCTTTTTTGTGGGTAAGACTTCCATATCTCCCTATTTAGTTTTGTGAATTAGATTGTTTAAGGGCTATTGGAAATAGCCTGGGAAGGTACCATTGCTCTTCTAAGGAAACCATCAACTATCAAAATTCTACTTGTGCTCGTATCTGCGTCGAAATGGATTTTGCTAATGGTATTCCAGTAAATATTTTGTTGAAGGTGGGAAATAGATGCAGGAGGCAACCGATTGATTACGAAAAAATAATTTTCAGATGCAGGAAATGTTTCTGAACAGAACACATCTCATCCCGATGTCAAAAGGATCGTGTTGTGGGGAGCTTCAAACCTCCTTGATGGATTGGGGCTGAATCTCAACATTATATCATTCCCCTCAATCCACCCAAGGACTTTGTACCTCCTTCAGTCTCTTCAAAGAAAAGCTATCCTTCCTCCCCTCCCCCTCACGGGAGTGCATTTTGGATTCATTTGTAAAGGCTACAAACTCTACAGTTCTCTCTAAAGGTAGTGAAGGATCTGTGATAGTGGCTGCGAGCGCATGTGGCAATGCTCTATCTGGTCAAAATAGCCTTGTTCCCCCTGAAACTGAACAAGAATGGGCAGAGGTGAAAAGGAAGAAAACTTCTTTAGCAATACTTAAGCATCCAATAACGTTAAGGTCCTCTAAGAAAGGGTTATTGTAATTTGGGGTCGTAATAAGGGTTTGAAACATGTAATTTGGTGCTTTAAATTAATAGAAATAGTGATATCCTCTCTGATAGCGATTTGCCTAAAAAAAAGTTTTAATGTTTTTATAATATCCATAAATATTGACCATATTTTTATAATAATTGATTTGTAATTATTTTTCAATATGTCTATAATTTAAGAGTGATTAATAAATTTGGGGTGGGGGCCTAGCTCGATTGGCTAAAGCATCCTATTGTAGGAAATAGGTCACGAGGTCTAGTCTCCCCCACCCCCATGGTATCGAAGGGCGTGTCGCGCCAGCACCACTAGTCATGTGAAAAAAAATTATCAGGTGCACTACAGTTTATAGGGGCTACCCAATTCTTGCAGTAAAAAAAGAACAATCAATAAATCTATCAATTTATAATAATATTAATATAAAGATTCAACTACATACATTTTTAGTCAAAAGCATTGACCCATATTTCATGCATATTGGTTCACATGAACTCATCTCTCATGAGAATGAATAGTCCACTTAACATTCTTTGCATCTAGGTGATGCTCATAGTGGTGAAGCATCGAGACATCCTAGGAGGTCAACCATCCCAATGCTACTCCAATTCAAGCATGTTTAACCATGGAATTTCCCCCAATTCCAAGCTCACTTAGCTTGCTATCCCATTTTCCTTCAACAATTTTTGTTCCTTATGAACCCTTAATTATAGAACCCCTTTTTAACTAATCAATTAATAAATAGGTGGTATTTTTCACAATGTGTCAAGTTATGATATTAATATCAAGATTCAACTGCATAGTTTTTGAGTCAAACTCATTAACCCATATTTCATGAGTAGTATTTCACATGAACCCATCTCTCATGAGAATGAATGGTCCACTTAGGACTCATTACATCTAGGTGGTGCTCACAAGGTTGAGGCATTAGGACTTCTTGAGAGGTCAACCATTCTTGTACTACTTTAACTCAAGCATGCTTAACCATAAAGTTTCCCCTAAGGTCAAGCCCACTTAGCTTGCTACTTGATAGTTAAGTGCACTTGGGTGAGAGTAGTACTAGGATGAGTGACCTCTTAGGAAGTCCTAATGCTTCATCTAGTATCATCTAGATTCAATGAGTGCTAAGTGGGCCATTCATTCTCATGAGAGATGAGTTTGTGTGAACCACTACTTATAAAAAAATGGGTCAATGGGTTTGACTAAAAACTATGCTATTAAATCCTTATATCAATATCATAACTTAACACAGTATGGAAAATACCTCCTACTTATAAATTGATGAGCTAAAGGGTCTCTATAATGAATGGTTCAGAAGAAAAAACACTTGCTAAAGGTTTTTTAAATGGGTTATCAATCTAAGTGGGCTTGACCTTTGGGGAAAATTCATGGTTAAGCACGTTTGAGTTGGAGTAATACTAGGATGGGTGACCATCCTAAATGCAATGAGTGCTAAGTGGACCATTCACCCTCACAAGAGATGAGTTTGTGTGAACTACTACTCATGAAATATGGATAAATGAGTTTGACTCAAAAATAGTGTAGTTGAATTCTAATATTAATATCAAACTTGACACACTATAGAAAATACCTCCTACTTATCAAATCTATCAATTATAAAAAAATTCCATTTTATTCTAATAAATAATTGAGACTTTTTAAGCATTCCTTCATTACATTTTTTAAATTTGTTTCCATATGCATATTTATATTTTATGTATACATGTATGAGTAGAAATTGAATAAATCAAAAATTTGTTACTTATGTGGTACTTCAATAAAAACACTTTCACCTAATTTTTTTAGAGTGAATTTAAAAAAAGTCATATATAGATGTGTGTTTTCAAAAAATATTATAAAATAGTTTTGATTGAAATTATGTGGCACTATCTTTCTCATAGTTATAAAAAAAATGAAAACCCTATCTTCTCATCATATTTACTCACATCACATACACTTTTAACAAATATAAAAATATCCTTTTGTAAATTTAAGAGTGTAGATTGTATGTATACATTAATTATTTTTAATATTTTTTTTTTTAAATCACTAAAAAGTAGGTCATTATAGTCAAACATAAGTCAAATTAAAAATCTAAAAAATAATAAAATCTATTTAAAGAAAGTGGGGAGAGAAAAGGGGTATAATTTGCTTTTGTTTATGATATGGTTAAAAAAAAATTAATATGGTGCATAAGGTATATTCTATTTTTGCTTATAATGAATCATCACAACATGAAGTGAATGTTTGTTAAAACTATTATATTTCAGTGCAACTAATTGTAAATTTATTTAAAAATTATTAAAAATTAATCTATATGTTTTTTATTTTTGCTTTTTATTTGTTTTTAAGTTCTATGTGGTCTTTTGTTTTATATTCCTTCCACCTTTTCCCCTCTTCTATTTAGTAATGGAGTGTCTTCAATGTATTAATACATACTTTTTGCATCCTAATGATGAATCATGAAATATGATCTTAAATGTTGACTCAAAAGTCCTCACATAATTATATCCAAAAACATTCTTAATTTCAACTCAACAATTGAAAAAGACATCCCCAATAAACTTTTTTAAATGATTTCCTCAATTACATTTCTAATAAATACTTCTCATTCTCTTAAGAAAATCTCATTCAAGGAAGTCACAGGTAGCAGAGTTGGCTTGGGCAGTGGGTTTGCTCCTCATTGGTCTCAGGTTTGACTTTGCTCTTGGGTTTAAGAGGTGGGACTTCTTGCGGGCAGGGGATCTCACCCGCAGGGGACTAGTCTCGCCCTAGCTCACCCCAAGTACCTAAGATACGATCTAAATAATTTAAGAATACATTTAGACTAAATAATTTAATAATACATTTAGATGCAATTATGTGATTATTATAAATAATCGTACCATACTTAAAAGATAAAACTAAAATATGTTTCATATCTTATTAATAGAATAGATTAATAAAGTTATGAAGCAATTACTATCATGTTATTTAATTAAAATTATACTCTTATAATTTATATGAATAATATATTAATAATATTATTATATTATAAAATATTAATAAAGAAATTATACAAGATAAATACAAATTGAATAATTTTTAACTTTTAGATTAATAAAGTTGTGAAACAATTATTATCATGTTATTTAATTAAAATTATATTCTTATAATTTATATAAATAATATATTAATAATATTATTATATTATAAAATATTAATAAAGAAATTATACAAGATAAATACAAATTAAATAATATTTAAAAGTTCAAAAAGTTTTCACATAATTTATTTATTATTACATAAATTATATTAAAAATATTTTTGATGAGTGAAAATTTATGTATTAATATGTTTTTTTTTTTTTTGATCGGTCGCTTTTGACTGGAGCTTTGAACCAGTGAGGCCACAATTTGTGGGGATCTCATCCCCATGTTTGTCTGGTGATTACCAGTCCAAACATCTTCTGCCACCTGCTTCCTCCGTCTTCCTTCCTTCTCTCCCCTGTTCTTTCTTCCCTACTCTCCTTTTTCTCCACCCCAAACTCCTTTGATCGACCACCTTCTCAACCCTTTCTTCTTCTGTCCATCCTCCGCCTTCTCTGCAGCTCGTGCAGTTGCATTCTTTTTTCTCCTTCCTCCTCGGGCTTCGTCATCTATTCTTCTATCCCCTACGTTCTCCGAGCTCCCTTCTCCCATCCTTCTTCCATCCTTCTGGTTTTCCCGCCTCCATACTCCGTCCTCCTCTCACCTTCTCCCGGTCTCCCGCCTCCGTTCATCTTTCCCAACCATATCATTCCTCCTCCCTTCGTGCGCTGAGGAGAGACTCGAACCTGTGACGCCCTATCAACAGGGCCCCCGTCACGCTGCGTGGTGAACCCTATGTATTAATATGTTTTATTTGCTAATTAATGAGTTAAAAGGGTTTGCAATGAATAGTTCATAAAGTATGACGCTAAAGATTTTATAAATGAGACTGTGTAAAGTGGATTTGATCTCAACGAAACTTCATGATCAAATGTCCTTGAATCAAAGTAATATCAGAACTGGTAACCTCTTAAAGTATCTCAATACTTTACTCTTGTGAACATCTTCTGGATGCAGAAAGTATTAAATGGACTATTTCATTCTCATAGAAGATATACGTATGTGAATCAACTAATTTGAATCAAAGATATTATTTTCATCTTGACTAATATAGAAAACACATAAAAATCTTATCGTTCCCTTTGCACCATCGAGAGCCACAACTGGTGTTCAAAGCGTGAGGTGGAATTTTCAACGACTCTTAATTTGTTTGTAAATGCAGTAAAGACTTTTCTCAAGTACTTTTGAATGTATACTTTTCAACATGACTTTGACAGTTCTTAAAACTTCCACCCAATATTGACCAATTTAGGAATCTAGTTTGCCAAAAACCCTCGCCTGCTTGACATAAATAATGAAGTCATGGAATGTTTCAGCAATCTGGTCTGTATATAAACCTTTCTACAGTGCCCACAACTTCTCTCCCAGCCAAAAGAATGATGAAGTTTATTACTGTTCTTTGCATGGCATGCTGCTTCTGGTGTTTCGTAAGAGGAGATAATGGTTGCCAATATCCACAGACATGCGGGTATCTCAAGATAAATTATCCCTTCAACATCAAGGGATCTAATTGCGGGGCACCCAACTTCTCTCTAGTATGTGAACGTAACTCCACATTCGGAGAGGGGAGAATTCCATTTATTTCCACGCCTACAGGCAAATACCAGGTCTTAAATCTCTCGTACGACTCTCTGCTAATCAACGTGACTCATCTCAAAGCCTTTAGTTGCAACGTCTCGCAGACTGGAAAACAAAAGTTTTCACTTCCCAGGCCGGGCCCTTTCACAATATCGGGTTCCAATGTGTTTGCATCAGTTGGTTGTTATGCCAACGGATCGTTTTTCTCTGATACCCCTGCCTCATTGAATAAAAATGTTGGAGGAACGTGCGCAGCTTCGTGTTTGAAAATCACGGACCCTGACTACTGTAATGGGTTTGGTTGCTGCCAAACTACCTTCATGGAGAATTGGAGAAAAGTAACTCTTGAGGCGACGACCTATGCGATTGCGAAGCCACCATTTAATGAGTGTGTGTTCTCTACCATACTTGATCCGACGACCTTCCAGATAGACGAGTCTGACAAAGGAAAATTTGGGGCTGGTACTTATGGCCTTCAGATCGATTGGGGTATCAATGTTACTAAAACTGATATTTGTTCCCCTGCCAAACGAATGGATGGTCTCACCTGCTCCAACCATTCTCATTGCCAAGATGTTATCGGCATGCCCCACCACAAGGTGTGCGTATGCGATGATGGGTATGAAGGTGATGGTTACCAGGGAGGCCTCGGGTGCACTGGTATGGTACTAAACTTTGTGTGTTTTTTTGTGTTATTTTTCTGGTCTAAAGTTTCCCCCAGGTGATACTTGTTCGGTCATCTTTCTTGCCTAATGCTGCTGTTTTGCAATTATTATTTTCCCTACACTTGTAAGGGTTGTAGTGATAAAAAATTCATATCCAGTGGAACAATTTCCCTGCAATTTCACTCCCATGGAGATGCTTTCTGACAGCAGACGATAAAGCTGCCAGCTATCCACACGGCAAACCCACAAAAACATGTGTGTCTACTGACAATACCAGTAACAGCAAATATTTCCGCAATAGTTGGTTCATAGTCATACTCAGACTGCAAAAGCTTCAAACTATACAACCACACACCATAACAAAGACAATATAAGCTAAACTCAATCCTTTTCGCTAGCATAAACACTGTCACAAAAAAATCAGCCTGCTGTTCAGGTTGCTCATGAAGAAGTCTGCGTTGTTTTTGTTCATCCTCCACTTCATCTACTTTATGATAAAGGCTCAGGTCTCTCTATTCTATCTGCAGATCAACAAATTTAATCTTATACCAATTGAGATGCACCGTTAATATTCACTCAATATTTCCCAGTTAGATGTCATGTTATTTATGTAGAGCAAACCCCTCTTGCCTGGTATAAAGCTGAGATTATTGAGCTTTTCCCCCTAAGAGGCCTGAAATTGTTCGTCACAACTAGTACAATTAGCCCTGCTCGCCGGGACCCCTGTATCCTGAGAGTTGGTATATTTTTTATTAAAGATTTTCTCCAGAGTTCATAGCCGACCTTGATTTTAGGCATACTAAGAAACCCAGGTTAGTTCAAGCTGTAGTAGTTCCTTATTCTTAGTTACAATTAGGTGTACCTGTGGCCCTGGATCCCATGCATCCTAGCAGTTCGTATATTTTCTGTTGAAGATTTTCTCCACAGGCAAAATTGACATGAGGCATCCTAAGAAACCTGGTTGATCTGAAAGAGTTTCTCACGGTTAAGAACAATTAGGGGTACCCTGTCACGGGAATCCCGTCTCCTGTCTCCTGAGAGTATACTATACTTTCTGCAGAGCCAAACTTAGATTTGCTTATTATAAAGAACGAGGATTATAGTTTAAGCCCTGCGCCTCACCTTAAAATCAAAATCTTTGAACTGACCAAGGGCATGTTTACTATTCAATGCAATTAGATTTCCACAATTCATATGAAATTAGTTTGTTGTTTCTGGATTCGATTGTGTTTCAATTTTTTTTCTCATCTTTTTCAATTCTCTTTCCTGATGATGGATCACAGAGTGTGATCCAAAACATTGATGAAAAAAATTAGAACACAATCGAATCCAGAAGCAGCAAAACTAATGTTTACTATTACTGTTTGTCAACTCTTCTTGCTGATCTAATTTCTCTTATGATAGATTGAAACTGCAAGACAAATTCATTTATTACACTTCACAAACAGAGGTAAACTAGTTCATGTTGACTTAGACGATCACGAGTAGGAAAAGCAAATGGGCTTCCAAATGGATAAAAAATGCTTTCAACGTGCTACATGCAGCTCATCACAACCGATGAGAGCTGGTACAAATCCCAGATAACTTTGAAGGAAGAGAAAATCTTAAATACGCAGAATGTTACCCAAAGAAGAGGGAATTTACCTAATTAAAAAGAATGAAAGAATAAACAATCTTATTAAGTTGGGGGTGAATTAATCATCAGCTTCAGCGATTTGATTCTAGTTGATTTTATTCTAGATGAAAACAAGTAAACCAGTGGGAAGTGGGCACTGAGTTTTTCTTTTCAGAGTTTATTTGCAGTTAATGTAAAAAAATTACTTAAACTAAACCTTGCAGATATTGATGAATGTGCTGATTCGACATTGAATGACTGCATTCCACCACCGGTGGGAACATGTCAGAACTTGGAGGGTAGTTTCAACTGCTCCTGCACGAAAGGAGAAGGCGACGGTAGAAAGATTTGTATAGAGAAGGCCAGCATAGTCAAACCACTGCTTATAGGTATTCTCTAATTCTAATTTTTGTTAATGTTATGCAGAATTTGAATAATAGCTATCCGCAATAGATTGCAAAACTCTTCAACAGTGGCTGATGAATATTGCTATTTTGTCAAGCAGGAATCTTTTCATCGCTGGTAGGAGGATCTTTGATTGCAGGGGCCATAGTTTGGGCAGTGAAGAAAAGTAAACAGAAGCTTCTGAGAAGAAAGTACTTTATCCAAAACAGAGGCCTTCTGCTGCAGGAATACATCTCTTCAGACAGAGGGCGGAGGAAAGCCACTATTTTCTCAGAAGCAGAGCTCATAAAGGCAACCAATAATTTCTCCGACGACCTTAAAGTGGGAGTTGGAGGTTTTGGATATGTTTACCGGGGCAAACTAGCAGAAGGCCGAATGGTGGCCATAAAGAAATGCAAAGAAGTTGATGAGGAACAAATCGATCAATTCATCAATGAAGTTATAATTCTGTCTCAGATTGATCACAGAAACGTCATAAAACTTCTGGGATGCTGCTTGGAAACTCGAATCCCTTTACTGGTCTACGAGTATGTCTCCAATGGCACACTCTCTGATCATATCCATGGAAAGGATGGGATGGAATGCTTGACATGGAATACGAGGTTACAGATCACAATAGACACTGCAGAAGCACTGGCTTACCTGCATTCTTCTACATCGGTTCCAATTGTGCATAGAGATATTAAGTCTGCAAACATTTTACTTGACTCCACATGCTCTCCAAAGTTATCAGACTTTGGTTTGTCCCGTCTAATGCCAACGGACAATACCCATCTGACTACCGGAGTGAAAGGGACATTTGGGTATTTGGATCCACACTACTTCGTGACTGTTCAGCTCACACACAAATCAGACGTCTACAGCTTTGGAGTCGTAATGGTGGAGCTCTTAACCAGCATGAAACCTCTGTCAGTAAACAGAGCAAAAGACCAACGTAACTTGACAGCCTTGTTTCTGTCTAAAAAACGCCAGGGTATCCTTCATGAAATATTTGATCCTCGTTTAATAGGAATGGATCACATTGAATCCATGACAAGTGTGGCTAATTTAGCAGAAGCTTGTCTAGATGTGGATGTGCAGAGGCGACCTTCCATGAAGGAGGTTGTTCAAGAGCTCCTGTGGATTAAATTTGGGAACATAAGAGGAGGAGAAGGGTATACTCGGCAAAGCCAAAAGGATAGTAATGAGGAAGAGACGTCTGTCCTTATGGACTCACAGGAGAGAAGCCATCATAGAAAATCAGTGAAATTTGATGAAAGTAGCAATGTGTTTTATTCATATTCTGGATCCAATGTTTCTTCCACCTTTGATGTAGAAAGCATAAATTCTGTGGGTAGTGGAAGATAAAAAAACTGCAGTGTACTGTAGACTAATTCTCAAATATAACTAGATATCGCCCTAAAATGAGGCCTGAAAATACAGAGCAATAGATCTAGTTAGAATTGCCTTTAATGGAATCCAATGTGGCACCAACATGGGAAGTACAAGGTGGATACTTTTTCGATTGCAGAATAGACTTCTACTCAATATTAGATGCACTGATAATCAATTTATTCATGTTTAGTGATATATTGTGTATTAGCATATTAAGACATTTCTTGGCAACTTCGGTTGTAATGAAATTCCTCACAAATAATGAGTATAAATAAACATCTTGTTACTAGGAATTCGCTTGGTCTCTCAAGTGTTTGGGAAATTAGCTGTCTCAATTTTGTAAATTTTTTTTGTTTATTTATTTATTATTTAAAAAATTATTATTATTTAGCATTATTTATAATGTATACTATTAAATAATTGAGCTCTATCAAATGAAGCAGGAAATTTTGAGTTGGCACTTGTGTTACATGTTGATTTCTTGAAAAATAAGTTATTAGTTGTCAAAAGATGTTTTTTTAATGATATATTATGGAAGGTCTATTTTTGAAGATGTTATAAGAAATTCAATACTGATTGTAAAAGCCAAAAATAGGGGAGGTTACTTTGAATGTGATGACCAACATATATGACAAAATATTATAGGTTCCTTACAAGGTGGGAGCTATAGACCATTCTTCGAGGCTCTACATGTGTGAGGAGTGTAAGAATTTATGCCTATGTTTTTGTGAACTATTTTTGGGTCTATATGACCGATTTTTGCTCTTAGTTTTGATCCATAGTATTAAAATTTGGTTTATTATACCATTTATGATATCTTGTATTATATTTGCCTATATATTGAGGCTCTGGGATAATAGTTAGTAGGTTGAGATTTTACATGTTTGCAAGTGTTTTAGAATGCTACTAGTATTACTCTTTGTATATTGTTGAAACTCCTATACAAGTTTGCTTTGCAAGTATATTGTAACCTTGAAGATTATATTTATGATATCTTGTATTATATTTGCCTATATATTGAGGCTTTGGGATAATAGTTAGTAGGTTGAGATTTTACATGTTTGCAAGTGTTTCAGAATGCTACTAGTATTACTCCTTGTATATTGTTGAAACTCCTATACAAGTTTGCTTTGCAAGTATATTGTAACCTTGAAGATTATTTATTAATATATTGAGCTACTTTGAAATGTAAGGTTTTTCTTTCAAAAGGGTTTTTCCCATGTAAATCACTATGTAAAATTTTATTGCATAGTGTTATTTTTAAATGTGTTTCTACATTATTTTTGTAACAATTAAATTAAATTTGAAAAGTTTTATGTATTCTCCTCTGAAGGTTTAGTGTAGAAGTTGTTTTTGCAACCTTAGCTTATTTCTATAACAACTAAATCAAATTTGAAAAGTTTTACATATTCTCCTCTCATGTTTAGTGTAGGAAGTTATTTTCCAAACCCTAAATTTCTTACAAATGGTATTAGAACTTGGTCACCTTTGGTTTCAAAAGTGGTTTGTTGGGTTTTTTGAGCTAATCCAATAAGAATGAGCATCTATGAAAAATATTTTGTTTTTTGTTGTAATAATTATTCAAATAGCAAGCACATTAGGAAAAATAGAGGTAGAGAAAATTTATAGTAACAATTTTGAGATGTGGAAGTTGAAGATGGAAGACTTGTTAATTAATTGAGATCTATCGAATTTTGTTGATGAGAAAGTTCAAAGGCTTGCAAATGTTAGTTCGACTACTCAATGTTACTACGCCCTTAATATTAGAGTACATAGGGTTATGAATAGTTAGCTTGCGGCTTTCTTAGCTCTTAATTGAGTCATACTATCATTATTATATTCTTATTTAGTTAATTAGGTCAGCCTAAGGCTTATATAGGATTATCTAAGTCAACCTAGGTGATATCTTAGGCATAAGTAGGATATATAGGAGGTAGTGAGTCTTATTTGATCATCAGACTGTGAATTGTGTTCTCATTTGATATATTTGGAGGTTTTCCCCATCAAAGTGTCATATAATTCTTAGTTTTTATCAATTATTTGCAACATATTTCATATTAGATCTTTTATTGTGCAAGTTATTTCATAACAAGTAGTATCAGAGCATGATCTTGGCACTGTGAAGGCAAGGCATTTTCTCAATTTTGGAGGTCATTTTAGGAAGTGTATATATTTCAAATTTTGGTGATTTTTTAAAGGGTTTTTGAAGAGAATATTCAAGCAGCTACAGTCCATATTTTAGAGGAATTAGAGTAGAATTGAGCGATTTATTACAGAATTGGGGTTTCTTTCCAATTTATTTGGAAAGCACATATCTCCTAAATCCTATTGAATTTGTTTCTTATTTTTAGTGGGTTTTTTAAGAAGTAAGAGAGGAGCCTAAAATCCATATTTTAGAGAAATTGAAGCAAAATTAAGTGATTTATTATAAAATTAGGATTCCCGATAAATTCGCTCTCAAGGCTACAAAACACCTATTTTTTGGGAGATGTTTTGGGAAAGTGCAACATAGGCCTCGATAAGTTACAATTAAAAATTTAGATTATTTTGAATTTATTTGTGTGATTTATTGTAAAATTATTTTCTTCCATCATAACGGGGCCTGCAACAAGACGCAAAAAGAATGCTACCACACCTGGGAAATCCTTAGATAAGGATGATGTAGAAATTAAGGATATTAAGCCAAATGATGAAATCAATAAGGTTAAGGGTGAAATTTCGTCAATGAGGAATGATATGAATAAATTTTATAGGAAGTTGGACACACTTATTCAAGGGATGAAGTACAAGGGAGAAGAATCACCTAATAAGGTGGAAAATAATGCTTTTGTTGGACATGATTTTTTTGGGCTTGAATCAATTCTCAAGAAGGATCATATCTTTAATAATTCTATGCCTAGGTAATTCATACCCAAGTTGGATATGAGAAAGTTTGATGGCAAGGATCCAACCAATTGGCCCTGCCAAATGGAGCAATTCTCTGATCTTCATCATGTTCCAAGTCAAAAAAAGGTGGCTATGGCATCATTATACTTGGAACTAAACCAATTTATTTGGTATCATTGGTTATGTGATGAGAAGAGAAAGAAGGGTTGTGTGATCACATGGCCAATTTTTTAAGAGGAACTCGCTACCCATTATGGAGATAACTTTATGGATGGCTACTTTTACCAACTCATTAAATTAAAGAAAACATGTATGGTCAAGGACTCTACTCATCAATTTCAAGCCCTTTATCTAACATTGGAGAATGTTATAGAAGAAAATTTGAAGGAATTGTTTCTAGGAGGTTTAAAGGACAACATAAAATATGAGGTACATTTTTTCCAACCATAATCCTTCTCACAAGTGATGGTTATGGAAAGACAAGTTGAGGAGAAGTTTTTTGCTAATAGGCAACAAGGGATCATAAACATAAGAGAAAGGATCTCTCCTATAAAATCACTGCCTTAACCTACCAGGCTTACTCCATAACAAATTGAGGAGAAGAGAGCAAAAGAGTTGAGTTTCAATTGTGATAGAAAATAAGGTCGAGGATATAAACACAATGAAAATAATTTTTTCTATATTGTTAGATGCACAGGACAACTGAGAGGGGAGTGAATCAGTTGTATGCTTTAAAACATCAAAACCCTCATTAACATTGAGATCTTTAATAGGCTCCATTAAACCCTTATCATACATTAGTAGAATGTAAACATATGAAATAGTAATTCAAACACATAATAACACCAGATTTATGTGGAAAAATCAAGAAGGGAAAAACCACGGTGAAGATTAGCTCACAATATAAATTAATAGCAACATAGAATACAATAGACTCACTGCCTAAAAGAAAGAAAGGCTTGCTACCAAAAGACTCACTGTTTAGAAAAAAGAAGATAGAAGAAGGTTTGGCTCATTGCCAATTTGAACTGCTAAGATCTGAAAGAGTTTCTCACAGTTAAGAACAATTAGGTGTACCCTGTCACAGGAATCTCGTCTCTTGTCTCTTAAGAGTATACTATACTTTCTGCAGAGCCAAACTTAGATTTGCTTATTATAAAGAACGAGTATTATAGTTTAAGCCCTGCGCCTCACCTTAAAATCAAAATCTTTGAACTGACCAAGGGCATGTTTACTATTGTTGTAAGTCAACTCTTCTTGCTGATCTAATTTCTCTTATGATAGATTGAAACTGCAAGACAAATTCATTTATTACACTTCACAAACAGAGGTAAACTAGTTCATGTTGACTTAGACGATCACAAGTAGGAAAAGCAAATGGGCTTCCAAATGGATAAAAAATGCTTTCAACGTGCTACATGTAGCTCATCACAACCGATGAGAGATGGTACAAATCCCAGATAACTTTGAAGGAAGAGAAAATCTTAAATACGCAGAATGTTACCCAAAGAAGAGGGAATTTACCTAATTAAAAAAAAATGAAAGAATAAACAATCTTATTAAGTTGGGGGGTGAATTAATCACCAGCTTCAGCGATTTGATTCTAGTTGAAAACAAGTAAACCAGTGGGAAGTGGGAACTGAGTTTTTCTTTTCAGAGTTTATTTGCAGAGTTAAAGTAAAAAAATTACTTAAAACTAAAACTTGCAGATGTTGATGAATGTGCTGATTCTACATTGAATGACTGCATTCCACCACCGGTGGGAACATGTCAGTACTTGGAGGGTAGTTTCAACTGCTCCTGCATGAAAGGAGAAGGCGACGGTAGAAAGATTTGCATAGAGAAGGCCAGCATAGTCAAACCACTGCTTATAGGTATTCTCTAATTCTAATTTTTGTTAATGTTATGCAGAATTTGAATAATAGCTATCCGCAATAGATTGCAAAACTCTTCAACAGTGGCTGATGAATATTGCTATCTTGTCAAGCAGGAATCTTTATCTGATGAGAAGAGAAAGAAGGGTTGTGTGGTCACATGGCCAATTTTTTAAGAGGAAATTGCTACCCATTATCGAGATAACTTTATGGATGGCTACTTTTACCAACTCTATGCAACATAGGCCTCGATAAGTTACAATTAAAAATTTAGATTATTTTGAATTTATTTGTGTGATTTATTGTAAAATTATTTTCTTCCATCATAACGGGGCCTGCAACAAGACGCAAAAAGAATGCTACCACACCTGGGAAATCCTTAGATAAGGATGATGTAGAAATTAAGGATATTAAGCCAAATGATGAAATCAATAAGGTTAAGGGTGAAATTTCGTCAATGAGGAATGATATGAATAAATTTTATAGGAAGTTGGACACACTTATTCAAGGGATGAAGTACAAGGGAGAAGAATCACCTAATAAGGTGGAAAATAATGCTTTTGTTAGACATGAATTTTTTGGGCTTGAATCAATTCTCAAGAAGGATCATATCTTTAATAATTCTATGCCTAGGCAATTCATACCCAAGTTGGATATGAGAAAGTTTGATGGCAAGGATCCAACCAATTGGCCTTGCCAAATGGAGCAATTCTCTGATCTTCATCATGTTCCAAGTCAAAAAAAGGTGGCTGTGGCATCATTATACTTGGAACTAAACCAATTTATTTGGTATCATTGGTTATCTGATGAGAAGAGAAAGAAGGGTTGTGTGGTCACATGGCCAATTTTTTAAGAGGAAATTGCTACCCATTATCGAGATAACTTTATGGATGGCTACTTTTACCAACTCACTAAATTAAAGAAAACATGTATGCTCAAGGACTATACTCATCAATTTCAAGCCCTTTATCTAAGAGTGGAGAATGTTATAGAAGAAAATTTGAAGGAATTATTTCTAGGAGGTTTAAAGGACAACATAAAATATGAGGTACAATTTTTCGAACCATAATCCTTGTCACAAGTGATAGTTATGGAAAGACAAGTTGAGGAGAAGTTTTTTGCTAATAGGCAACAAGGGATCATAAACATAAGAGAAAGGATCTCTCCTACAAAATCATTGCCTTAACCTACCAGGCTTACTCCATAACAAATTGAGGAGAAGATAGCAAAAGAGTTGAGTTTTAATTGTGATAGAAAATAAGGTCGAGAATATAAATGCAATGAAAATAAATTGATCTATATTGTTAGATGCACAGGACAACTGAGAGGGGGGTGAATCAATTGTACGCTTTAAAGCATCAAAACCCTCATTAACATTCAGATCTTTAATAGCCCTTAAACCCTTATCATCCATTAGTAGAATGTAAACATATGAAATAGTAATTTAAACACATAAGAACACCAAATTTACATGGAAAACCCAAGAAGGGAAAAACCACAGTGAGGATTAGCTCACAATATAAATTAATAGCAACATCCAATACAATAGACTCACTACCTAAAAGAAAGAAGGGCTCACTACTAAAGGACTCATTGCCTAGAAGAAAGAAGATAGAAGAAGGGTTGGCTCACTGATAATTTGAACTGCTAAGAAACCTGGATGATCTTAAAGAGTTTCTCATGGATAAGAACAATTAGGTGTACCCTGTCACAAGAATCTCGTCTCTTGTCTCCTGAGAGTATACTATACTTTCTGCAGAGCCAATCTTAGATTTGCTTATTATAAAGAACGAGGATTATAGTTTAAGTCCTACGCCTCACCTTAAAATGAAAATATTTGAACTAACTAAGGGCATGTTTACTATGATAGATTCAATGTTGAATCAGCACATTCATCAAACTCTTCTTGCTGATCTAATTTCTCTTATGATAGATTCAAACTACAAGACAAATTAATTTATTATAGTTCACAAACAGAGGTAAACTAGTTCATGTTGACTTAGACAATCACGAGTAGGAAAAGCAAATGGGAATCCAAATGGATAAAAAATTATTTCAACGTGCTACATGTAGCTCATCACAACTGATGAGAGCTGGTACAAATCCCAGGTAACTTTGAAGGAAGAGAAAATCTTAAATACTCAAAATGTTACCCAAAGAAGAGGGAATTTACCTAATTAAAAAAAAAATGAAAGAATAAACAATCTTCTTAAGTGGGGGGTGAATTAATCACCAGCTTCAGCGATTTGATTCTAGTTGAAAACAAGTATGCTGGAAGAAACTTTCTAATTTCTCCCTCTATTTCCTGCAATTTGTTATTTCCCACAGTTTCTAAAATCTCTTGAAATCTGCCAGCCGAATTGTTGTTTATTTCCATCTTAATTTGTTGTTTTGAATAGTAGTTTCTTTTGTTGTCATTGTTGATAGATTGTGTGCATCTATTTAAGCAGTTGTTGTAGCCATTTTGGCATGAACCAAGTTAATGAATAAAAGTTTGTTTTTTTTGCTTGTAGCAATTTGTTTCTATTTTATATTTTCTCTTTTCTCTTTCTATCAGATTGGTATTAGAGCTAGATGATCAGGGATGAAGATTTCAGAAGGTTGAAAGTTGCTAACAAAGAGAAGGAAAATGTGTGATCATTGTTGTAGCTATTGTGTGTGTTGAAACTACTAAGTATTGGAGTCATTTATATGTCTTTTTGTATTTTCTTGAAACTCTTTTATGGATTTGATATAAAGAAATGATTTGAAAGGATTTTTTGTTGAAAAATAAGATAAGTGCAGATCAAGAATGGGAGATAACATCATGGAATCCAGTAGTAATTTAACTCAGCCCCAAATTCCAATATTTACAGGTAAAAATTATGATACATGGGCAATAAAAATGAGGACATTATTTTATTCACAAGATTTGTGGGAGTTTGTTCAAAATGGGTTTGTAGAACCTCAATATTTGTCTACTTTGTCACAAACACAAAAAGATGAGCTTAAGGAAAAGAAAAAGAAAGATTCTAAGGCTTTGTTTCTTATTCAACAAGCAATGGATGAAACTTTGTTTTCTAGAATTTCTAATGCAACTAGTTCTAAGCAAGCTTGGGAAATCTTAGAAATTCATACCAAGGGACAACTAAAGTAAAAGTTGCAAAATTACAGATTTTAAGAAGGAATTTTGAAAATCTTCAAATGAGTTCATCAGAATCTGTAGATCAATTTTTCGATAATGTAATGAATATTGTAAATCAAATGAAGATACATGGTGAAAATATATCTGATCAAAAGGTGACAGAAAAGGTTCTTAGAAGCCTTCCTAACAAATTTGATGCAATAGTGGTTGCAATTGAAGAATCAAAAGATTTATCTCAAATGTCAATAGATGAATTGATGGGATCGTTGCTTTCTCATGAAACTAGAATGAATCAAAATAACAATTCTTCTTTGGAGAGTACTTTCAGAACACAGGTATCATTTGGAAGAGGAAGAGGTAGAGGAAGATCAAACTTTAGAGGAAGAGGAAGAGGAAGAAGTGAACACACAAGTTCAAATCAAGGAGAAAGAAACAACTCGTCTTATCAAAATTTTGACAATAGAGGACGTGGAAGAAATCAGTTTCAATCATCAAGGTATGATAAATCACACATACAGTGTCACTATTGTAAGAAATATGGTCATTTTGCAAATGAATGTAGAATCAAACAAGCTAAAGTGGATAAGCAAAAGGAAAATTACACAGATGTATCTGCTAATAATTTTGGAAGTTTACTCATAACTTGTAATGTGGCTCAAGAAAGCTCTAATGATGTATGGTTTTTAGACAATGGTTGTAGCAACCATATGACAAGAAACAAAAAATTATTTGCTAGTTTGGATGATTCTATAAAATCAGAAGTAAAATTGGGAAATGATAGTAGAGTAGTTGTAACTGGGAAAGGAATCATTAATATCATGACTAAGAGTGGTGAAAAGAGACACATTGATGATATTTTCTTTGTACCTAGTTTAAAACATAATTTCTTGAGTGTTGGTCAATTAATACAAAAAGGGTACAGAGTTCAATTTAAAAATGATGAAATGTACAATTCTGGATAGAAATCCTAATGATAGATTAATTGCAAGGGTCAAAATGACACAAAACAGAATGTTCCCCCTTCAAATTAATTGTATTCAAGGAAAGGAGGAAATTAATTTCAAAATAGTGTGCTTAGATCATACATGGATTTGGCACTTAAGGTATGGCCACCTTCATTTTGGAGGTTTAAGTTTATTGCAAAAGAAAAATATGGTGAGAGGTTTACCAGTTATAGATCATCCAACTAGTACTTGTGAAAGTTGTATCTTAGCAAAACAGCATAGAGCGAGTTTTCCAGTAAAGAGTTCATACAGAGCAAAGACACCATTAGAATTAGTTCACACCGATATATGTGGGCCAATGCAGACTCCATCTTTAGGAGGAAATTTATATTTCCTAATATTTATTGATGATTTCAGCAGGAAGACGTGGATATACTTTCTCAAGCAAAAGTCTGAAGCATTTGATAATTTCAAGGAGTTTAAAGCTTTGATAGAAAAGCAAAGTGGATTCTACATTAAGGTACTTAGATTTGATAGGGGTGGCGAGTTCAGTTCTCATGAATTTTTGGATTTTTGCAGATATGATGGAATTAAGAAACAGTTTACAACAAGGTATACACCACAGTAGAATGGAGTAGCTGAAAGGAAGAACTAGACTATAATGGATATGGCCAGAAGCATGATGAAGGCCAAAAATTTATCCAATGATTTGTGGGCAGAAGCAATGGCATGTGTTGTGTACATTCTGAATAGGAGTCCTACAAAGAGTGTGAGGGATAAAATTCCCCAAGAAGCTTGGAATGGTAAGAAGCGTATTGTCTCTCATTTTAGAATTTTTGGGTGTGTTGCTTATTCTCTTGTGTCGTCTGAATTAAGAAGGAAATTAGATGATAAAAGTGAAAAATGTATTTTTATTGGTTATGATGAGCAATCAAAAGCTTACCGGTTGTATAATCCAATTACAAAGAAATTGATCATTAGTGGAGATGTTGAATTTAAGGAAGAAGAATCATGGGATTCAAATGACAAAATAGTCTCAGGTGGAGCACCTATACATGATAGTGAGGAGGAACCAAAAGAAAAAGATGGTCAAACACCACCAAGTACTCCACCAAGAAATAGTGTGCAAGCTATATCATCCTCCCATCCAAATCCTTCTAATTCAAATTCAAATTTAAGTGATGAATCAGATCCAACACTTGCTTCATTAAGAAAAAGGTGCAAAGCAAAGAAAGAAAAAAAGCTTAAAAGAAATATATGATAAAGAAGATGAAATTGTGAATTCAATTTTTTCTGTATTTGCTAGTGATCCTGTTTATTTTGAAGAAGCAGTAAAAGATGATAATTGGATTAAGGCAATGGATGAAGAAATAGACTCTATTGAAAGAAATAAAACATGGGAGTTAGTAGATTTGCCTGAAGGTAAAGATTGCATAGGAGTTAAATGGGTCTATAAAACTAAATTTAATGTTGAAGGCCAAATTGTAAAACATAAAGCAAGATTAGTTGCAAAAGGGTTTTCACAGCAATATGGGATTGACTATAAAGAAAAATTTTCTCCAGTTGCAAGGTTAGACACAATTAGAACTGTTCTAGCAGTAGTTGCACATAATAATTGGAATGTTTTTCAGATGGATGTAAAATCAGCTTTCTTAAATGGTTTTCTTGATGAAGAGGTTTATGTTTTACAACCCCCTGGTTATGAAGTTCATGGTCATGAAAATAAGGTTGATAAATTAAAAAAGGCACTTTATGGATTGAAACAGGCACTCAAGGCTTGGTATAGTAGAATTGATTCATATTTGATAAGTAATGGATTTAGAAGAAGCAATAGTGAGCCTACATTGTATATAAAGACTAATGATGAAGGTCAAATTTTGATTGTATGTATGTACATTGATGATTTGATTTTCAGTGAAAATTTGTCTATGGACATGTTTAAGTCAGATATGATGAAAGAGTTTGAAATGATAGATTTGAGCTTGATGAGATACTTTTTGGGTGTTGAAGTTGTTCAAACAGATAAGGGAATTTTTATTTGTCAGTCCAAATATGCCAAGGATGTATTAAGAAGATTTAAAATATTGAATTGTAATCTTGCACCAACTCCAATTCTCATAGGAACAAAGTTGAGCAAAGAGGATAAGGGGTCAAATGTTGATCCAACCAGATTTCAAAAGCTTGTTGGTAGTTTAATGTATCTTACAGCTACAAGGCCTGATATTATGTATGGTGTAAGTTTGATTGCAAGGTTCATGGATTCACCTCAGAATTATCACTAGCAAGTTGGGAAGAGAATACTCAGATATGTTGCAGGAACATCAGGATATGGAATTCTATATTCCAAAACTAACAATTTTGATTTGATTGGTTATACTGATAGTGATTTTACAGGTACCATAGATGACAGGAAAAGTACATCATGACATATATTTCATATTGGATCAGGAGTTGTCTCATGGGCATCAAAGAAGCAACCTGTAGTGATAATTTCTTCAGTCGAAGTAGAATATGTAGCCGCAACTGCTGCAGCATGTTAAGAAATTTGGATGCGTCAAATTTTGTCAGATTTGTTGCATAATCAAGATGAACCAACACCAATCCTTTGTGATAACAAGTCAGCCATTGCATTGTCCAAAAATCATGTATTTCACAAAAGGAGCAAGCATATTGATACGAGGTACCATTTCATCAGAGAATTGGTCAACAATGGAGAAATCTATCTTGAATTTTGTAAATCTAAAGATCAGCTGGCAGACATTTTTACCAAGGCATTACCAAAGGATAGCTTTGAATATCTAAGAAAAAAATTGGGAATTGTTGATGGTCGAAATTAAGGGGGAGTATTGGACGAAACTTTCTAATTTCTCCCTCTATTTCTCGCAGTTTGTTGTTTCCCACAGTTTGTAAAATCTCTTGAAATCTACCAGCCGAATTGTTGTTTATTTCCGTCTTAATTTGTTGTTTTGAATAGTTTTTTTTTTTGCTATCATTGTTCATAGATTGTGTGCATCTATTTAAGCAGTTGTTGTAGCCATTTTGGCATAAACCAAGTTCATGAATAAAAGTTTGTTTTTTTTATTGTAGCAATTTGTTTTTGTTTTATACTTTGTCTCTGCTCTTTCTATCAAAGTAAACCAATGGGAAGTGGGAACTGAGTTTTTCTTTTTAGAGTTTATTTGCAGAGTTAATGTAAAAAATTAGTTAAAATTAAATCTTGCAGATATTGATGAATGTGTTGATTCGACATTGAATGACTGCATTCCACCACTGGTGGGAACATGTCAGAACTTGGAGGGTAGTTTCAACTGCTCCTACATGAAAGGAGAAGGCAACAGTAGAAAGATTTGCACAGAAAAGGCCAGCATAGTCAAACCTCTTCTTATAGGTATTCTCTAATTCTAATTTTTGTTAATGTTATGCAGAATTTGAATAATAGCTATCCGCAATAAATTGTAAAACTCTTCAATAGTGCTGATGAATATTGCTATTTTTTCAAGTAGAAAAATTTTCATCACTGGTAGGAGGATATTTCATTGCAGGGGTCATAGTTTGGGCAGTGAAGAAAAGGAAACAAAAGCTTCTAAGAAGAAATAACTTTCTCCAAAATAGAGGCCTTCTACTGCAGGAATACATCTCTTCAGACAGAGGGCAGAGTAAAGCCACTATTTTCTCAGAAGTAGACCTCATAAAGGCAACCAATAATTTCTCTGATGACCTTAAAGTGGGAGTTGGAGGTTTTGGATATGTTTACCAGGGAAACTAGTAGAAGGCTGAATGGTGGCCATAAAGAAATGCAAAGAAGTTGATGAGGATAAAATCAATCAATTCATCAATGAAGTTATAATTCTGCCTCAAATTGATCACAGAAACGTCATAAAACTTATGGGTTGCTGCTTGGAAACTGGAATCCCTTTACTGGTCTATGAGTATGTCTCCAATGGCACACTATCTGATCATATCCATGGAAAGGATGGGATGGAATGCTTGACATGGAATACGAGGTTATAGATAACAATAGACACTGCAGAAGCATTGGTTTACCTACATTCTTCTACATTGGTTCCAATTGTGCATAGAGATATTAAGGCTGCAAACATTTTACTTGACTCCACATGCTCTCCAAAGTTATTAGACTTTGGTTTGTCCCGTCCAATGCCAACGGATAATACCCATCTGACTACCAAAGTGAAGGAGACATTTGGGTATTTGGATCCACACTACTTCGTGATTGTTCAATTCACACACAAATCAGATGTTTACAGCTTTGGAGTCGTAATGGTGGAGCTCTTAACCAGCATGAAACCTTTGTCTGCAAACAGAGCAATAGAGCAACGTAACTTAACAGCCTTGTTCCTGCCTAAAAAAGGCCAAGGTCTCCTTCATGAAATATTTGATCCCCATTTAATGGGAATGGATCAAACTGAATCCATGACAAGTGTGGCTAATTTAGCATAAGCTTGTCTAGGTGTGGATGTGCAGAGGTGACCTTCCATGAAGGAGGTTGTTCAAGAGCTCCTGTGGTTTAAAAATGGGAACATAAGAGGAGAAGGGTACACTTGGAAAATCTAAAAGGATATTAATGAGGAAGAGATGTCTATCCTTATAGACTCACGGGAGAGAAGCCATCATAGAAAATCAGTGAAATTTGATGAAAGTAGCAATGTGTTTTATTCATATTCTGGATCCAATGTTGCTTCCACCTTTGATATAGAAAGCATAAATTATGTGGGTAGTGGAAGATAAAAAAAACTAGTGTACTATAGACTAACTGTATGGTCCCATGGGGGGGCTTGGGCTTCTATTTTCATGGATCAAGTGGTCCCATGAAGCAAAAATAATACGCTATAGGGTTAATTTGGATCTTCTCCTGAAAAATAGTAGCCCCTACCTTTTAGGATTGCAAATTTCAGCGGATGAAATTGAGGTGGGGCTAGAAATTTCCCCTACAACTGAGGAATTTTTTTGGAATTTTTTTCCATTTTTCTATCACTTAGAATTTTAAATTCCTAAAATAAACTAAAAAATGAGAGAATTGTTATTTATTTATTAATTTTTATCAAATTAATTCACTTCGTTCCTTGAATTTTGGAACTCAAACTTTTAAGCTGAATTGCAAAATTGAATTCATGGGACCACCAACTTTAAAATATTCCCAAAAAAATCTCAGCAACACCCGCTGAAATTTTTTAGGAAGCCCCCCTCCATGGGACCGTACCCTAATTCTCAAATATAACTATATATCGTCGTAAGTGAGGCCTTAAAATACATAGCAGTAGATCCAATTAGAATTACCTTTAATGGAATCCAATGTGGCGCCAACATTGGAAGTACAAGGTGGATACTTTTTCTATTGTAGAATAAATTTATGCTTAATATCAGATGCGTTGATAATCAATTTATTCATGTTTAGTGATATATTATGTATTAGCATATTAAGACTTTGCTTGACCTCTTCGGTTGTAATGAAATTCCTCATAAATAATGAGTATAAAAAACATCTTATTACTAGGAATTTTCTTGGTCTCTCAAGTGTTTGGGAAATTAGTTGTCTCAATTTTGTAATTGTTTTATTTTATTTATTTATTATTTAGCATTATCTATAATGTGAGCTCCATCAAAATGAAGCATAATATTTTTAGTCAGTACTTGTGTTATATGTTGATTTTTTGAAAAATAAATTATTAGTTGTCAAAAGATGTCCTTTTAATGATATATTATTG
The DNA here is from genome assembly GCA_007258455.2 of Sequoia sempervirens. Classification (NCBI taxonomy): domain Eukaryota; kingdom Viridiplantae; phylum Streptophyta; class Pinopsida; order Cupressales; family Cupressaceae; genus Sequoia; species Sequoia sempervirens. The sequence goes on along the minus strand of VDFB02276228.1, from coordinate 122,541 downwards.
AAGGTGTGGGAGTAAATGGTGACTCCCCAACACCCCCAGGAACAGTTGCTAGACCAAAACCACTTCCACAAGAGAGAGAATGGCAAGAAAGCTTGCTTCACAATGCAAGATTGATTAATGATTGAATATGATTGAATGCAAATGTATGCGAGATGCCTTGCTTATAAAGGCAAGGTTGAGAGATAAGATTAGACAAGATCATCAAAAGTGTCTTAATCCTATGACATGAGACAACTAACTACCTAGGAATCATGCAATCCTAGTTAGATAAGATAAGTTCTAGAAAAGCCAACTAAGACTTCTAGAAAGAATCTTATATCCTAAGTAAACTTAACCATGTGAATATGTCCCCTAATTACCTAGTGAATGAATTATCTAGGTACAAGACATTTATTCACACCAACACCCCCCTTAAGTGCAACTTAGGGAGAAGATTATTATGCAAACTATGCAAAGACTATGACTATGGGTCTTGGCTACTAGGCCATGTTAGGTACCCATTTACAAATGAAAATGCAATCAATGCAATCAATATCTCACAAGTGGAGAAAAGGAGAAAACCTAATGGGACAAAACTCCTCTCAAAAAGAGAGAAAACAAAACAAAACAAACATGATGTATGCAGGAATCAATGATACCCCCCAAGGACTACATCCATCATGTATATACAATCAATGACCCACCCATAAGAGGGAAGTAGAGAGATAAGATATCCCCCCCACAATGAAGAAGCTCCAATGTTGATGAAGAATGCCTAAAAACAAAAGATGATCCAATGTCTACAAGCAACACATCTTCCCTTAGGAAGAAACATTATCATAAGTTGATGATGAAGCCACTCCATGTCCAACTGAAAGGAGGAAGAATGAATGCTCAACATGTATGCCTCTAAAAATTGATGAAGAGCCTCCAAGCTTGAATAAGTCACAACATAATCATGGTCACACTCAACCAAGAAACATAACAAATCAAGTGAAGAAGGAGACTCATGAATTTCAATCTCCAAAGACAAAGTAAATGGTATAACAGTTGTGTTGAAACTGTCATCAAAGAGGAGAGAAATCCCCTCAAGTGTGTCCTCCAAATATGCAATATGAGATTCCATGAAAAAGTTAGAAATACCTGTCAAATATTCATCGCACAAAGCAAGATCTGAAAAACTATGATCATCCTACTGAATAGAAGCATCAATGGTTGAAGAAGTAGGAGTTGGAGGAGTAGGAAGCTCAGCACTAGTCTCTAGAATACCAAGGTGTAGATGACCAAACTTCTCCTCACTAACATGGTTCACACTCAATGGAGTGTGTGATGCAGTCAAAGGAACATTATCATCTTCTGAAGCAAAATGTGAAAAGGAATATACTCGAGATGAATGATCAACCATCCTGATAGCAACAATATTCCTAGTCTCCAAGTCCCTTATGTACACCCTATTAGGAGTGAACTCAACTGTTTTACCTTGACCCCCATGAGTAATTCAATAAATAGAAAGGAGATTAGTGGATAAGGAAGGAACACAAAGTACATCATTGAAATTCCCTTCCCCCATATCAATAATACCCTTCCCACTTACCTTCATATATGTATTGTTACCCATCAAAATATGAGGTGAATTACAAGGCTCAAAAGAAGAGAACATATCCATAGAAGATGCCATATGATGAGATGCCCCTGAATCAAGAAGCCATCTATGTGATTTATGACTTGCAGAGGCCAAGAGTGGTTGTCCTTTCATTTTGTGTAGCCCAGATGTAGATCCTGTGTTCTTCGACTGAGATGATGATGGGGTTGCTGAATGAGATGATGAAGAAGAAGTAGAATACATTGATGAGGGTAGCTAAATGTTATTCTTATGAAGAAGGTGTGTGAGTTCATCAATCTTCTTATTATAACATCTATGCTCATCATGTCCTAGCCTTTTGCAATATGCACATTTTGACTTCTTTTTAGATGATTCCTCTTTTGAAGAGGGTGTGGACTCAGGAGTGTTTTGTGAAGGAGAATCTTTACCTTGCTCGTTACACTTGGGAGCCTTATTCTGCTTCAAACCTTTTCCACTTGAAGTCTTTGTATCCTTTGCAACAAGAGCATGAGATGTAGAGGACTTCAATGTGCCCATGTGTACCAACTTTGCTTGTTCCCTTGTGAGAAAAGCTGCAAATTCATCAAGAGAGTGAATTTTGTATGCATTTCCAAGGGCATCCATTGTAGCATAGAATGTAGAAACAAACACTAAATAATCAGGACCAAGCTTAGCAAGAATAGAAAGTGTGAACCCCAAATCTAGGTACCTGCAAAACAACATGATTAAACAAGTTAAGCAAGGAAATGTAAGCCTAAACATGGATTCCCCATGAGATTCATTAACATGGCTCAAATTAGGAAGGAAATGATGAAAAATACAATAAAATCACAAAAACAAGATTGAATCCTAATTAAGCAAGCAAACTCTTAATCCCATGGGGGAGTTGGTGCCAATTTGATGTGAAAATTGGCCCTTTCCCAATCCCTAAGATGCAAGTTGATGATTGTTTAGGAATATTGATCCGCTTTGATGATGAATGTGAGAGCTCCAAGCCATATCTGCAAAAAAGCCTAACTAAGAACTCAAATGATGGATGAGAATTGCTAAGTATTTTAGCATGGTAACTTTGCTTGGAATGTGGATGATAAAATGAGGAGAGGAGCTCTTCATTTATAGGATTTCAAGACGGATGGAAGTCCAAATTTGAGCAATGTGGGACTAACTTTCATCCAAGGATATGGTGCTTGTCAAGCTATAAATGGATGATGGTTGTGCAAGATTTGGGGTTTGTGCCAATAAATGCCAATATTTGAAATTCAAATTTGTTGAAATGACATGTAAGAGGGAAGGGGAAAATGCAATAAATGCCACTTGGCTCAAAAGAAAGGACATGTAAGAGATCTTAAATGCCTTGTTGGAAGGACTTATTCCCACTTGGATTTTGAATTCAAATTAGGGGAATATTCCAAAAGATGCCATGTGAGCGAAAATAGGAATTTAATAAATGAATTAAATCTATTTTCATGTGCAACTTGCATTATCTAGAGGATGTGACATGAGATGAGGTTAAATTAATTTAACAGGAGATTAGATGATGTGACTTATTTGACTTAGATTTATGGATTTATTTAAATCAGATAAGAGAGGAATATGATAAGAGGCTAATTAAATAAATATTTTGATTCATTTAATCAAAGGGGATGGTGTTAGATTAAATTAAATAAGGTTTTAATTTATTTAATTTAATGGATAGACTTTAGAGATTTAATCAAATAAATTGATTATTTAATTAAATAGGGATAATTAGATCAAATGGATTAATTTAATTAACAAGATAAAATGACTTAATTAGACAAAATGATTTATTTAATTAATAGACGAATATTGATGAATTTAATTAGATAAGAGAATTTGATTAAACAGTTAGACCGAGGGATGATTTAGAAAGAAACGGTGTTAGCGAGTCAAGATCAGATGCACGATGTCAATCAATATATTTTCGATGTCTACATTCTGCCCCTCTTTGAAGCAATGCACTCGTTTCACTGGTTCAAAGAATAATCGATCTCGATCAAAGCCAAAAAAATTTGATATTTAAAAACTTGCCCCACTGCTGCATGGCGAGAGAAAACATGCAATTATAATGCCCCCTTGAGAGATCGAAAGAAAATTTCAATTTTTTCGGTGATCTCGCGAAAAAAAGGTGACAAGGTGCCCGACAGGTCCAAAAGGGATCTGGGAGGCTAAAAACGTGTCTAAATGCAATAAAACGATGAAAAACAAGCCTCAAACGGACAAAAACAGGTTCAGGGGTCCAAAACCTTAGCAGGACAACCAATTAGGGCTAAAAAACCCTAATTTTTAGGCTAAAAAGGGGCCCGAGGGGTCACTTTCAATTCATTTTCACACACCTCCGCCAACGAACCTCGAGATTTGAGCTCTGACCTCCTAACGATATGGCGCAACGACAACTTCCTCTACATATTTATGACCGATTTCAGACCTACTAACGGCCACCAGGCATTGGTGCCCCGGTATGTAACTCTAACTGAAGCTTCATTTTTTTGATTTAGTGCATTTATTGCTAGTTTTAGGGAGAGCTCGCCTCTAGCAATATAGCGCCGCTTGATGTTTGAGGTGCACCACTTTTGGGAATTTTGCGTCGCAGCGATGCAATTTGGAGTTTAAAAACTCTGCTACTGGGATCAGGCTCGGCTCAGACTCGGCGGGCTAGTTTGATCAAAGTGCGCGGCGGCGACTCGATTTATCAAAAATCCGGGTCCAGCATTGGAGTTTGAGAAAACTCAAACTACGACGCTTTCACAAACTGCACCGCTGGGAACAAGTTTCGAGTGTTAGGTCAGGAATTTTTCAAAAAAAAATTAACATGTTGACTTTGCGTGATGCAGGACGGACCCAGGGAGCTTTATTCGCGGGAGCACCAGTCACGGGATTTGGCGAGCGTCCTACGGGACTTGAGCGACAGGGATCAGGACCGACTGGGTGTCACGGGACTATGGCACATTGCGTACGCAATGCCCGTGCACACACACCTTGGGATGCTATTAGCGCTAGCGGAGCGATGGCACAGCAAGACGTCTTCGTTTCATCTTCCCACTAGTGAGGCGACCGTCACAATAGAGGATGTTTGGTGCATACTACGGTTGCCCATTCATGGCCGCTAGGTGATTCATGATATGGAGGAGGGGCGCGATTGTTGCACCCGAGTCCTCGCCATACGAGACATCATTTACTGCAAGGGACAGATTAAGCTGGAGAGGTACAGAGTCATAACACCTCCCTTCCGCTGGGCGATCGCGGCGATCATTTCGGGTTTGGTTTCCCCAGACCGACAAGGGCAGTACTTCAGTCCTGGATGGGGATACTGCTGGGAGAGGATGGTCTAGGATAGGCCAGTTTGATTCACGTGGGGGCCCATCCTTCTGGCTTCACTTTACAGGGATCTCCATGAGTATGCATACGTGGATGGCAGAGCACTGGGAGTTGGGGTGACCTTGCTACATGTTTGGGCGTGGGAGCACATTTCTGTGCTATGTCCATGGGTCGTTCTGGTTCCGATAGGGGCAGAGGATGCCCTAGTGGCATGATACAGAGGGGGTGTGTCCTTTACACAAACCGGAGAGCACGGGATCCCCCACTGGAGGCGGGTCATAGAAGAGATGCTCGTATTCACTTGGAGACCATACCTCGGTCAGCCTGGATGGGTTGATGATGCAAACCAACTCTTCTACTATCGCCAGGACCGGTACATGTAGGGCCGAGAGCACACTATGATAGAGAGATACTTGCCAGGGCATGTACAGCGTCAGTTTGGGGAGCCGCAGGATCGGCTAGATGATGGTTACGTGGTCGTGTTTTCTCGGAGGCAGACACAGACATCATGGGGCCCTGACATTCCTACCGCGGAGGTGGTTGATAGTTTTCGACATTTGGTAGCCCGACCATGGGCCTACGATCAGGGTTTGGCAGATCCAGGCACGACATAGGCCTACAGAGACTGGTTCAAACCTCCTCTCCAGTTGACTGTTACAGGTGAGGATCTAGAGGCACACAAGGTCAAAGGCAGGGTGAGAGAACGAGGGCGAGGACGAGTACCGAGGATCGAGATCTGACAGGACCCACCATTGATGCCCCTAGTTCCACCAGATCGGGGAGATGTCCCCATGCAGGATCTGCTAGTCCAACCACCATGAGCCGAGGGTGAGGTTCAGGTTCCTGTACAGCCAAGGGCACAGCTAGCAGGGCAGGCAGATGCACAGGATGCCTTGATTTTGTAGCTACAGGTGCAGGTACAGGCAGTGATGGCTAAGCAGGACCAGGCACAAGCTGAGAAAGAGCAGCTCAAAGCAGAGAGAGACTAGGTTGTACAGCAGCGACAAGTCGCAGAGCTATAGGCAGCGACAGAGCTGGGCCGTAGATAGCAAATTGAGAGCATGACAGCCATCTCGTCCTCGCAGGGTACAGTCCCGATCCGATCCTATAGAGAGGCTATCCGAGAGATAGAGTACTACCACCGGGCCTACCACGACCATGTACCTAGAGCAGAATAGGTCCCTGACTATTCAAAGCGGGCCAGCCAGAGACCACCAGAGGGTCACGGTGACAGGGGCGAGGGCAGCATCCACGGGGATCAGCCATGATTCAAATGATACACATTTTTTGTGTCTTTATGAGCTCATTTTGATAGCCCCGATGGGAGTTTTTGTACTGATTAACACACTTGTACAGTGATCCGATTGTTATTCTTGTACTATGACAGTGATATGATATATATGAGTTGATTTTGATGCAATGCCATGTGTACTCCTTTATGTATGATTCTTCTTTCTATATGTGATGGATGCATTTATTTCGAATGACGTTTATGTATTTGATTATGACCTATGATATGATGTGCAATGATGTTAACTATATGATGATTTATTTTATGCAAATGTAATATGTGAAATGATTTGATTTATGGTGTATGCAATGATGTGTAAAAAATGCTTATCTATGCGATGATTTATGGATGAATGTGATATGATGTGATGGTCGTGATAAAATGAAATTATGGTACAAGGTGCTTAGAATAACAAATGTTTATTATCCTAAATGATGATGTTTGTGATGCAATGATAATGCAATATGATATGTTGATGCGTATTGTGAACGGAATGTGATGATATGATGTAAAGTTGTATGTCTACTGAATTCAATGCTTATATACCTATTTCCTTATGATTATGCAAAAATGATTATGAAATGCTTTTGTAAATTCTATGTGATGATTTATGAAATGCAAATGAATGCTTATGCAATGATCAATATTATGGGTGAAATGCGATGATATGGATGCACCTGTTTATATGATGATGAGAATGTGATGTTTCCTATATGATATGTAATGCAATGTGCTAGTGATGTCTATATGATGTGCTTATGCAATATTTGCTAATGATGTGTGGATGCAGGATTGGTGGTGATGATGGCGATGATGAGCAACTGTCATAGTACCTTGTTAGTGTGGTTAGTGAGAAGAGAAGAAGTCATTTCAACAAGACGCAAGATGACACAAATACAATTGATGATGATGATGATTACTTGCCGAGGGATTGGGATTTTCAAAGGGCCAAATTTTCTTATGTTTGATAACACACATGGTACAATGCCTCAAGGTATAGACAACCGGGATGGCGTGGTACCTAGTGTGATGGACTTTGACTCGACAATCAGATAGGAGTATCCTTGTTCACACCTGACATACGGAAACCTTGCTAGGATGTATTTTAGAAGTTTCAAACATCTCGGACCAAAACACGAAAAGGTAAACCTGTCCCTATAATAGTCAACAAGTTGCCCTAGACCTCTTCCATATATGCCTAACAAAGAAAGTATTCACCGAGGTTATATTACAAGAACATCCAACAAGTGCAGCGGACAAAAGATAATGACCATTGCCCCATTCCTATTTCTCTAAATCTATTGTTTTGGGATATCATCGAGACATCCTTGGAATGAGCACAAATAAGATAAGTCAAAACATAAAGACCAAGTAAACAAACAAACTAATGCTCTTCAATATCGCTAACGGGAAAAGGATGTGTTTTCTAAGATGATAACCGAAACTTATTGCCAAAAGATAATGTCCATTGTAGGAAGGATTCATCCTAGGACATGTTAGTGGATGGCAGCACGTCATTTCATTTATAAGGGATGATTGATATGAGACAAATTCAGATGATGGTGTTACCGATATGAAGAGGTGACCAATTTGCTTACCTACTGACCTAGACTTAAGACTTGATGCTTTTGAGTTCTACTTTTAAACTTGCTAGACTTGTTTCCAACTATTTTACCAAAGGTTGAGGATGACGATCAATTTATTATGAGTGGTGTTTATTGCGGGTGCAAGCAAGATGAGGCGGATGGATTTTTTCAAATATTTGGATGTTTTGCAGTGTTTTGAGGCTGTTTTTGGTATTTTTTGAGGTTTTACAAATGTTTTAATTTATTTTTTTGAGATTTTCTGAGATTTTGACCAAGAGACTAACCTAAAGACCTATCCTAGGGGCCTCGGGGGCTAATCGATAGATTAGCCTTGCCTATGTTATACACGCAAAGACCACATAGTTCGACTGATGACATGACCAATTTACAGATGATGATATACATGATGAAATGTTAGCTTATTATGACGGACTCCTATAGGACTGACCTAAATGTCTCGAGGGATGATCAAAGATCAACCTTGCCTACGTTCAAGCTCAGAGACGATGTAGTTCAACAAGACGACCTTGTTTTTTGAAATTTTGATATGTTTTGAATGTTTTTGGATTTTTTTGATTTTTTGATGTTTTTGGATTTTCTGTTTTGAGGATTTTAAGATCATACACAAATCCGATCCGATGAGAACATGCCCCCAGCGTGATGCAATAGACTACTCTGATAAAGGTAGGACAAACTGACCTTGAGGATGGGCCGAGTAGTACTAGGAGGGATCATGACACGAACACAAGACCAAGCTATGGTGCGGATGTGAGTGGATGTGTGATGGATGGAGACCTCAATGTGATGGATGATGCAGATCAAGCCATAAAGATCCCGGTGGATGGACAGTGATTATTTATAAGGCCTTATTTGCCGTTTTCACCAAGGTACTTTCCCAAAACACCACCAACTGGTTTTCTACTAGAGGATGATTTTTCTCTTTTTACTATTTTTGATCATTTTTTCTGATTTTTTGGATTTTTTGCTTTTTTGATTTTTTTGTTGTTACCAAGACGCCTGTTTGCCAGGTTTTCGCCAAAGTAACCATTTTTTCAAGACTTTTTTTGATTTTTCTAATTTTTTGGTTCTATACCTTAAAAGAATTAGGCATAAAACTTTTTGAGATGGGAGCTATTCATGGGCTCCTGCAGAGGTTCCCCTTCGGGTGTTGATAGCTGATATGCCTCTAATGTGTAACTTGTCGTTATGACGAAAGGTCCTAACCAATTAGGTTTGAACTTACCTTTGCTGCTGGGATTTGGGACATTCTTCTGATTTTCTTTTAAGACCAGTTCTCTGACTTGGAAAGTCCTGCTTCTAATCTTCTTGTTGTAGCTTTGTTTGAGTCTATTCTAATAGACTTGAAGATGATTCAAAGTGTCTATGCATCTCTTATCCAGTAGCTCCAGCTCGTTTAATCTTGACACCCAATAGTCCTCATCAGTAATGAGGTTTTGCAATGATATTCTGAGGGATGGGAGCTTGATCTCAATGGGGAGAATAGCTTCTGATCCGTAGACCAAGGAGAATGGGGTGGCGCCAGTGGGTGTACGGATGCTGGTTTGATAAGCCCAAAGGGTGGGATTAAGCTGCAAGTGCCAGTCACGACCTGCGTCATTGATTGTTTTCTTAAGGATTTTGAGAATGGTTTTGTTCGTGGCTTCTGCTTGGCCATTGCCTTGGGGATAGTATGGGGTGGAGAAGCGATGCTAGATTTTGAATTTCTCACATAAGTCGCGAACCTCCTGGTTCATGAATGGTGTCCCATTATCTGAGATAATGGCTTGTGGGACACCGTAATGAAAGATGAGATAGTTCAGGATGAATTTTGAGATCTGCTCTCCAGTGATATAGGTCATGGGTATGGTTTCCACCCACTTTATGAAGTACTCAGTTGTAGTTATGATGAATTTATGGCCATTGGATGAGGTGGGTGTGATTTTCCCAATGAGATCGAGTCCCCACTATGAAAAATGCCATGGTGTGATGATTGGATGGAGCTCTTGAGCTGGAGCATGGATGAGATCTCCATGTTGTTGACATTGTATACACCTCTTAGCATGATCATGCGCTTCTCTTTCCATTGTGGGCCAGTAATACCCCAGCCTCAGCAGTTTCTTGGCGATGGTCATCCCACTCGAGTGTGAGCCACAGATACCGTTATGAACCTCGCTTAGAGTGGTTAATGCCTCCTCAACATTTAGACAGTGCAATAAGGTACCCTCTATGCTTCTACGATATAAGGTATCACCTAGAATGACAAATCTAGATGCTTTTTTGATGAAGGTTCATTTTAGGCTCAATGGTAGGTCAGCAGGTAAGACTCCTTTTCAAAGATATGTATATATGTCATGATACCAAGGATCGCCAGGACCAACGATTTCACACACATATTCTGATTCTGGTACCTCGAATGTGGGAACGAGAAGCTGCTCGATCAAAAATTCATATTTTGGTACGTTATGAGGGATGTCTAATAGAGACCCAATTGTAGCCATGGTGTCTGCTACTCTGTTGTTGGTTCTTGGAATCTGCTCAATTGTTATGTCAATGAAGGATTCCTTTAAATTCTCCACCAGTTTCTTATATGGAGTTAGCTTGTCATCCTTAGTCTGATATTCATTATTCACCTAATTTATGATCAACTGAGAGTCTCCATACACCTTGAGAGCTATGATGTTCCATTGCACTGCTATCCTGAGACCTATAGTCAAAGCCTCGTATTCCACTATGTTGTTGGTGCAAGGGAATGCCAATTTGTATGACTTCGGTATGCAATCCCCTTGTGGAGTGATGAAGAAGACACCAGCCCCTAACCCATGTTGTGTGTATGAACCATCAAAGTATAGCTTCCAATGGTCCGCTACGTTGAGGTTAAAAATGGATTTGTCTGAAAATTCAGATACAAGAGGATTCTCATAATACATAGGTGCTTCTTCTAGTTGATCCGCAATGACTTGTCCCTTGATAGCTTTCCTCTCTACATACTCGATGTCATACTCTGATAATATCATCACCCACTTTGCCATTTTTCCCGTGAGCATTGCCTTGGATAGGAGATACTTGAGGGGATCAATTTTTGAAATGAGCTTTATCTTGTGTGCCAGCATGTAGTGTTTGAATTTTTGGGACGCAAACACTATAGCGAGGCAAGCTTTCTTGATGAAGGAGTAATTTAGCTCATGACCGACCATTGTCCTACTGATATAGTAGATAGACCTCTCTATTCCATTTTCATCATGCTGGGCTAGGAGAGCTCCAAGGGCTGTTGTTGTTGCTGACACATATAAGATCAATGGATTTTTCGGGATAGGTGGCATTAACACTAGTGGTGTCAGTAGGTATTCCTTGATTTTGTTGAATGCTTCTTCACATTTTACATCCCATTTGTATGCTACCCCCTTGCGGAGTAGGTGAGAGTATGGGTTTTGCTTGTCTGCCAGTTGTGCTATAAATCGTCAGATGGATTGAAGTCAGCCTTGGAGGCCTCTTAGTTTCTTTAATGTTTCTGGTGCTTCCATCTCGAGGATTGCTTTTACTTTTGCCGAATCCACCTCGATACCCCTCATGGAGACTATGTATCCTAGCAGTTTACCTGATTGTACACCAAAGATGCACTTTTTAGGGTTTAATCTGACTTTGTATTCCTCCAGTCTGTCAATGATAGCACCCAGGGTTGCTATATGATCTTGTCTTTTTCTTGACTTAGCCAGAATATCATCGACATAGTCTTCAACTGTTTTGTGAATCATGTTATGGAATATTAATTTCATGGCCCTTTGATAGGTTGCTCCTGTATTCTTTAGACCAAATGGCATCATGTTCCAGCAGTAGGTCTCCCATGGACAAGTAAAAGTCATCTTATGTTGATCTTCCTTTGCTATCATGATCTGGTTATATCCTAAAAATTCGTCCATTAATGATAGCATCTCATGCCCTTCCGTCATATCCACTATCATGTCAATGTTGGAAGTGGAAAATCATCCTTGGGACATGCCTTGTTTAAATCTTTGAAGTTCGTACAGATTCTGATGGCTCCATCAGGTTTTGACACTAGTACCAAATTTGACACCCATTATGGATAATCGATTGGTCGGATAAATCCTGCATCTAACAACTTTTTGAGTTCCATTTTGACCAATAGAGCGATTTGAGGATGCATTTTCTGAAGCTTTTGTTTGACTGGTTTTGCCTCTGGATACACTGCTAAATGATGAACCACAATTTCTGGATCTAGCCTTGGCATGTCAGCATAACTCCATGCGAAGTTTATTTGTCTTTACTTTAGGAATGCTGCTAGGAGTTCTTGCTCTTCTGATAATAGTGATTCCACATAAAAAGTGATAGGCGAGGTCTCCTCTGTTCCTATATTGACCGGATTGCACTTTTCAGCCAAGATTGCTGACTTCTCTTCATGGATGGCTCTTAAGGGAAGATTGAATCCTTCATCCTCGGGCACCTCAAAGAGGTTTTCACCGTTGGATATGTCCTTTCTTTTTACTATTTTGTTGTCAGAGAGTGCCACAGTGTGGTTTTCACTCAAGGACTTGGATATGATTCTTAGTTTCTCACTTTTGCGACTGAAGGATTCAATCATTTCCCCGTAATAAGCGTGTGTGTCTAATTCCATTATAAACCCTGCCTTATGGTCTCCATCTAGAATATTATCCCTCAATCCCATGAATTCTAAGAGTGCCTCATCATTTTTGAATGTATCGAGAACTGGTGGTCCTCATTGGTCATAGTTGATCAGTTGGGGGTAGACTAGGTGAATCTCATGATTTGGATGATCGGTTTCGAAGGAGAGGGTGTTAATCATACACAGGGTGGTATCTTCGAATAACCTAGGGAGATTGGATATGGTATCTTCATCATCGCTACTAATATAGGGCTCAGTTATGAAATTATGTGTGTCGCTACCTGTGACTATTGGTGAGTGTATTTGTACTAGCACTGGTTGAGGAGAGACATTAGCGGCTCTAACTAGAGGACCTCAGCCACGTATGGTTATTCTCGGAGGGGTACATCCAAGACCAAGATTTGTTATGGGTCGCGTCTCTGACATGATAGGTATTATGAGGTCGTTGTCATTTTGTCCCAATCTCTGGTTTTTGTCATAACCCATTACAAGCATCATTTGTAGGCCCTTGCTTCTTTCATCCATTGGTAATTCAGGTGTCGGTCTTTCATCTCAATACAACATGTGAGATGGATCTACTTCGATAACCTCTCGACCAAGGTCTCTCCAGCTTGTGAATTCAGGATAGTCTTCGGGAGATGTCCGTGATGTGGAAGCTTGGTTTTCTTGTGGGCGTCCCCATGATCTAGGAGATTGAGGTAACTCTCCTATCACAAAATCATTATTAGGGAGCCTATAACTTCCACAACCGTCCTCCTAGATGATGAGCTTGATGTCGGAGATGGTAGGAATGGCGGGGATGGCGGGTGTCTCTGTCGCAAAAGTGGATGCGAGAGTGGCAGGGTCGATGTATGGTGTGGATGGGCCTTCATCATTCTTTGGCACTTGGGGGATTTTGTAATATTTGGCCTCAAGATTTTTGCAATATGAAAATGGTTTGGGATCTCCATGAATGGTAACCTCTTGTCCATTATGTGTAAATTTCACACATTGGTGGAAGGTTGATGCTACGGCTTTCATTGCATGGATCCATGGGCGTCCCAGGAGGATGTTGTATGGCAAGTCGAGGTCCAGGACCTGACAGGTGGTTTCCATGAGCGTTGGCCCTACTTGAATAGGGAGTTTAATCATGCCCTGAGACACTCTTTCTTGGTCATCATATGCTCTGATTGTGATGCCTTTACCTTTGTCGATGGTATCCTCTGATATTTTCAACTGTTTGATTAGGCTGAGAGAGCAGATGTTCAAACCTGCACCCCTATCCACCAGGACCCTTTTGATTTTGCTTTTGTTTACAATGGCTTCCAAATGAAGTGCATGATTGTGAGATGGTTGGGCGGGGAAATCTTGGTCAGAGAATGTAAGGAGATTAGGTGTTATGATATTCCCGACCATAGCTTGGAATTGGTCCGCATCAAGATCTGCGGGGACGGTGGATGAGGCTAATGCTTCCTCAAGGATCTTTTAATGGGCTGGTGATATTTTCAACAACTCCATGATGGAGATGTGTGCTGGTGTTCACTTGAGTTGCTCGACAACATTGTAGTTATATGGAACAACTCTTGATGAAGGGCCTCTCTTAGGTTGGGATGATCCTGCAATGGTGACTTTGCCGCCTCTTGTGGTGACTCCACAATCTTTGGCATGGGCGCCCTTGATAGTGATAACCATGCAGTCTTCATTTAGGGAGGCAACGACTATTTTGTACACATTATTTACACTACTCTTCCCTTTATCATTTTTATTCCCTTTGTTGCCATGATTTGGCATTGGATTCGTGTAGATTTTTAGATCTTGATTTCCAATAGGTTGTTCCATGTTTATGACTCTTTTGTCAATGAGATCTTGGATGATATTTTTGAGTCTCATGCAGTTGTTCATGGTGTGACCTTTGATCTTATGAAATTCGCAAAGTTGATTTTTGTTGTACCAAGGGGGTTTGATGTCAGGTTCTTGGTAGTTTTCGAATGTAGGAGGCTTGATGAGTTTTTCATCGATCAAATTTTTCATTATGTCCTCCAATGGTTCCCCCAAGATAGCGTATTTGCCAAACTTAGGGATCTCAAATCCCTTAGGGAATGGTTTCATTTCTAAGCTCCTATCAAATGGATAGGGACACAAGTTGCTTGATGTTTTGGTTGTTCGGCCTGAATGAAGGTCGAGCACTTGTTGTGATAGCAACCTAAGTTGTGTCGTTACATTGCTTTGTGGATCAAGGGGTGGGATGAATGTGTTTTGAGGTGTTTGAATCATTGGTTGGGTGGATGGGTTGGTCGGTGCATTATTCAATGGTATCGGTATGTTGTGGCGGGCGAAGTAGGCTTCTACTTGCTTTTGGATGAACACTGCTTGTTGTTGTTGTGCTAGGATTTGTGCTTGTTGTTGTTCTTGCTACTGCTCTAACAACTCTTGTTGTTGTGCTTGTTGTTGTTCCTACAACGCTTGTTGTCGGGTTGCCAATTTTGTTGCTTCTTGTTGCTCTTGGTATTGCATTAGTGCTTGCTAATATGCTTGCATTTGTGTTGCTTATGCAAGAAGTTGTGCTTGTGCTTGCGCTTGTTGTGCTTGATACTGAGCTTGTGCTTGAGCTTGCGCTTGCGCTTGTGCTGCTTGCGCTTGTGCGGTTTGTTGCTACAATAATAATTGTGCTTGAGCGACCCTTTGTTCCTGTAATGCTTGGGCAGCTTGGGCAGCTTCTTGTTGTTGTTGTTGTTGTTGCAGTAAAGCTTGAGCTTGTTGAGCTTGTTGTGCTTGTATTGCAGCTTGTGCGGCTTGAGCAACTTGTTGCACAGCATTTTGTTTTTGAACTTTTTGATATCCTCTTTGGAAAGCGGCTTGCAATGCTGCATCAAATTGGTTTGATGTGGTGAACGTTGGTGGTGGTGGGGGTGGTGGTGGATTTGGAATGGTGGTGGATGATGATGTTGTGTTGATGTTTTGGGTGTTGGATAATGGTGTTGATGTGATTGGTCCTTGAGAGACCATGCTTCGTAATGTAAGAGGGATGTTCGATGATGTTGCCATTGCTTGTGTGTTTGTCGTTTGTGGTTGCGATATCAACGACAAATTTTGTGTGTTTGGTGCAATACTTTGATTGATGGTTGGGATGTATGTTTGATTGATACTTGGTAGGGGAGGGACCCCTAAGCCAAGGAGTGGTGTGGATGATGATGGCAATGGCAGAAGAGGTGGAAATGTGAGAGGTGTGAGTTGTTGCACGAGAATGTCGTGGTGTCGAATAAGCTCCCTAGTCCGAATGTATCTCCCTCTTCTTGTGAATTTGTGAGAAGAGGTGTTTTTGGTGCTCCATGAAAAGATGTTGATGATGGGTCATAATGTAAAGTGAGAGGAACATTTTTGTGTAATGGGTTGTTGATTGTGTTTTGTTCCAAGGTGGTGCTTGCGTCCAAATTTTGATTGTTAACAAGGGGATGTGATTGAAGAGCATTAAGGAATGTGTTTCCCTTGTTGACATTGGGTTGTGTTGGAGCAAACGATGTTGTGATTTGCAGGATGTTTTGGGTGATGTTTTCGGATGGAGGTGTAGATGAGATGGGTATGGTGGATGAGATTGGAGGAAATGATGTATCCACTATAGTACTCATGTCAAAATCCGAAGGCAACTTGGCCCCTTGTTTTGCTAATTCAAGCATGTACAACGAAGGGTTAAGTCTCATCATGATATTGATGATTCTATGGTTGTCTGGATTTTGGAGCATTTCCATCATTTCCTCGCGAGACATTCCAAAGGTGAGGTCCTCCCCTTGATTTTATTCTTGTGGATTTTGGGATGATGAGGGGATCAATGGATTGCTTGATTCAATTGGATTCATTTCTACGTTCGTTTGGCTAAGGTCACTTGAAGCGGGAGTTTTTTTTTGGGCTTCCATATTCTTCTTGTATTGAGATCTCTTTTGAACCATAAAACAAGGATCAATCTTCAGGAATATGGGAGATGAATCTCTTGATTCCTTGAATCGATCTTTATCTTATGTTCCAAAGTGAAAAGTTTTTTTTTTTTAGGATGCCTTAAGGATCAAATGTGATGATATGATGACTTTTTTAGGGATGGATGATATGGATGTTTTGGATTTTGATAAATCTTGAATGAGACACTAGGCTTTTAGGACTTGTGGATTCTTGATTTTGGATTTTGGATTTTGAGATTTTGAGATTTTGTCCTTAATTTTTGATTTGGATTTTGAACTAAGAGACCTTAAGATGTTGGATGATGATCTAAGGGATAGCTTTGTTCAAAGGATGATAATTTGAATATGTGTGAGGAGAAGGATGCATCTACCCACACCTATTCAAACAAGATGATTGTTTCACTAAGTATATGAAGAAGGATTCATCTACATACACCAAGCTATACAATATGATTTTGATAATTTTGACTAAGTATATGCAAAATGATGCATCTACACATACCTAGCCAAAGATGTTTTGATAAATGTTCTTAAGGACCTAGTCTCAATGATTTTTGATGATTTTGATTTGACCATAAAGCCTAGTATCAAGGATGATTTCAAGATTTTTCAAAAGGTGATGATGAGATGGATTTTGTTTTAATGTTTTGGAGGATGGGTGAAAAATTATTGTGATATGTTTTGATCCTAAGATGAACCTAAAAAGATACACTTTGTTTGCTTAGACCTAGGTATTGAAGAGCATGAAAATGCTTCCTAATGACCTTTGTAACCAAGAAATGATTTGAACCTTTAGATTTCCAATCAATGATTTGTGCTTTTGGGATTTGGAGTCTTCAACACACATGAAAATTTATTTTTGTTTAGCTTTGCTTAATGTCTTTATTTTACCAAAAACACTTTCTTCAATTAGGTTTTCAAACTAAGATGTCCAATGTCTTAATTTCTTCAAACCCCACAAGATATGTTATGTGGAAGTTTAATGAACTTAAGGCAAGGGTTTCCTATTATTTACTTGAGAAGACAAATTGAGTTTTAATCCAATGCTTAGAAACCTCTAAGGATGTGACTC
Organism: Sequoia sempervirens; assembly: GCA_007258455.2. Taxonomy (NCBI): domain Eukaryota; kingdom Viridiplantae; phylum Streptophyta; class Pinopsida; order Cupressales; family Cupressaceae; genus Sequoia; species Sequoia sempervirens. Next base: position 105,106 of record VDFB02276228.1, on the reverse strand, counting down.
CCAAGGGAAAGCAATAACATATGGATTGAATTAATGGTATTTGTCTTCAAAAGGGTTTGAAATTTGGATGATGTTAAGTGTTTGTGTTGGTATGTGAAGACTGATCATGCTATACTATATAGCCCATGGTATACTATACACCCCGGCCCCCTGTCCTTGTCGGGGTCGAGGGCCGGGCTGGGCGAAAAGTGGGGCTTTGGGGGTGGCAACCCCCGAGAAAAATTTTCCTCCTACTTTTTCGCGTGATCACCAAAAAAGGGAAAAAATCAATGGAAAAAGAAAAATCCGATTTTGTAGAACCCAAAAATGAAGCTTCTAAGCTTGTTAAAAAGGGGTTAGGATGGGTATTTGATATGATGGCTTGATTATTAAAGATTGTAATAAGTTTTCCTTTGGATAATAAAAGTATTGGATGGTTGCGGTTTGGTGGATGTATCCCAGATTGGGTGAACCACGTTAAATTCTCTATGTTATTATTTATTCTGTGTGTGTTTTAGTTTCTCTATTTTGTTTATTAAATCTGCATTTAATTTTTAGATATCTACCATCTCTAACCCTAACAAGTGGTATTAGAGCGAGTTGTGTTTCGATTATCGTCTGTAGGAAGGTCTCACAATTGAGTGGGAGTCTCATGGTTGAGTGGGAGCAATGTGAGGCGAGGGTAGAAGGTTGAGAAGTTTAATAGGCAAAACTATTAGTTATGGAAGATCACGAGGATGGAGGACTATCTCTATCGGAAAGGATTTAATGCTGACCATTGGAAGGGAAAACGAAACGGCAGCCCGATACGATGAGGCTTGGGATATTTTGGATAGAAAGGCTCTTGGTAGTGATACGTTTATGCACAGCACGATGATTGGCATTCAATAATACAACAAGACAATAAAGAGTTGATGGAAACCACAGCGAAGTTATATGAAAAGCCTTAAAGCAGAGATAAGGTATTTCTTATGAAGGCGTTTATTTAATATATATGAAAATGGTAGAAGGTGGGTCAGTGCCGATCATTTAAATGAGTTTATCACGGTCACTAGTCAATTAACTTCTGTAAAAGTAAACTTTGATGAAGAAGTTAGGCCTCTTTTGATTCTGTGTTCTTTGCCTGAAAGTTGGAATAGCTTGGTAATGGTTGTTAGCAAATTTTTTTTTGGTTTGAATACATTGAAGTTTGATGATGTTGTTGGTGTTATTTTGAGTGAGGAAATTCATAGGAAAAGCTTAGGTGGACCATCCACATCAGGCAGTGTTTTGAATGCAGAAAGTAGAGGCAGAAAAAAGGAGAGAGGAAACAATTCCGAAAATCATGGGAAGTCATGAGGAAAATCAAAGGACAAAAGGTCCCAATCTAGAGACAAGAGGGATTGTTGGTACTGTGGTAAGCCGGGTCATTTGAAGAAAGATTGTTGGTCTTGGAAAAATAAAGGAGACAGAAAGGAAGGAAGTAAAAAGGAAAATGTGGTAAGTAATAAATCTGATGAGGATGCTTTGATCCTTTCCCTTGATAATGCTGATGATTCTTGGGTGTTAGATTTAGGGGCTTCATTTCATGCTACCCCCCCATAGAAGTTATTTTCTTGATTATGTCCAAGGGGATTTTGGGTTGGTTTATTTAGGAGATAATGAACCCTGTCAGATTGTTGGAAAGGGAAGAATCAAGATTAAGTTGCAAAATGGGAATCATTAGCTACTACATGAGGTAAGGCATGTTCCAAAGTTAAGCAGAAATTTAATTTCAGTCGGGCAACTAGATGATGAAGGTTGTGTTGTTACATTTAGTGATAAAAATTGGAAGGTCACAAAGGGTGCCTTAGTGGTAGCAAAAGGTGTGAAAGTAGGCACCTTATATCTTTGTACAGGTCATACTGTTCCTTCTACTTTAATTGTTATAGAAAAGGGTCAATGTTCAGGAACAGTTGTTGCAGTTCAGTAGGTAGAAGATCATATAGTTGTTGTGGACTCAGAATCAACACTGTGGCATAATAGACTTGGGCATATGAGTGCAAAAGGTATGAAAGTACTTCATTCAAATAATGTTTTACGAGGTCTAAAATGTGTTAATATGGATTTCTGTGAAAGTTGTGTGTATGGAAAACAAAAGAGAGTTAGTTTTCTCAAGGATGGGAAGCAAAAGAAAGATGAGAAATTGGAGCTTGTGCATACAGATGTATGGGGACGGCTCGGTATCTTCTCGGTGTCTACGTATTATATTACATTCATTGATGATGCAACTAGGAAGGTATGGATTTATTTCCTTAGGCAATCTGATGTATTTGAAACTTTTAAAAAATGGAGAAGCTTGGTTGAGAATGAGACGGGTAAAAAGATAAAATGTCTCAGATCTGATAATGGTGGTGAGTATTGCAGTAAAGAGTTTGAAGATTATTGTTCCTCTAATGGTATTCGTAGGCAGAAAATAGTTCCAAGGACTCCATAGGAAAATGGAGTGGCTAAGCGCATGAATAGGACAATAATGGAGTGTGCACAGACTATGAGATTGCATGTTGGGTTGCCTTTAAAAATGTGGGCAGAGACTGTAAACACTATTGTTTATTTAATCAATAGAGGTCTTTCTAATCCTTTGGGTTGTGGTATTCTAGAGGAAGCATGGAAAGGTAAGAAGGTGAGTTATTCTTTTCTCAAAACTTTCGGTTGTAAAGCATTTGCACATGTAGATTCTGAAAATAAATCCAAACTTGATGCAAAATCAAAGAAATGTGTATTTGTTGGATATGGCATTGATGAATTTGGTTATAGGCTTTGGGATTTTCAAAATCAAAAAATTGTGAGAAACAGGGATGTCATATTCAATGAAAAAGTGTTGTACAAAGATCTGTTGCTGTAGCAAGAGAAGAAAGAAAATGATTATGTAGTGTTGGATGATATTCTCAACAATGATGTTTCATGGTTCCTCATACTGGAAAAAATAGCAACAACAAATACCACAAACTCCTGTTAGACGATCTTCAAGGATAAGTAGACCTCCAGAAGATTATCTCCCTCTTTGTATACTATTTTGTTAACTGATGCTGGTGAACCAGAATATTATGATGAAGCTATGCAGGTGGATACCAAGGTTCAGTGGGAGCATGGAATGAAGAAGAAATGGACTCCTTGCTGGAAAATCAAACTTGGAATTTATGCAAGTTGCCTGCAGGTAAAAAGGCTTTACCAAACAAATGGATTTATAGGTTGAAAGAGGAGGATGGAGGTAAGAAAAGATTTAAAGCCAGATTAGTTGTAAAAGGATTTGCACAGAAAAAGGGTATTGATTTTGATGAGATTTTTTCTCCACTTGTTAAAATGACTTCTATTCGTATTGTTTTAAGTATTGTGGCTGCTGAAGATTTGCATTTATAACAGCTTGATGTTAAAATAGCCTTTCTCCATAGTGATTTGGAAGAAGAAATATATATGGAATAGCCACAAGGATTTGAGGTCAAAGGTAAGGAGAAACTAGTGTGCAGATTGAAGAAAAGCTTATATGGCTTGAAGCAAGCACCTCGGCAATGGCACTTAAAATTTGATAGTTTTATGGCTGAGTAAGGCTATAGTCGGTGTAATTCTGACATTATGTTTATTTTAAGAGGTTGGATAATGACAGCTACATTATTTTATGTTTATATGTTGATGACATGCTTGTAGCTGGGTCTAACATGGATCACATAAATGAGTTAAAACAACAGTTAGCAAATTATTTTGCTATGAAGGATTTGGGGGTAGCAAAACAAATCCTTGGTATGAAAATTTGTAGAGATAGGAAAAACATAAAATTGTTTTTATCTCATGCTAATTATGTTGAAAAGGTGTTGCAGAGATTTCATATGGAGAATGCAAAAGCTGTCAACACACCTTTGCCTAGTCATGTTAAATTGACTAAGGATATGTGTCCAAAGACACAAGAGGAGGAAGAAAAAATGTCCAAGGTACCATATGCTTCAGCTGTAGGCAGTTTAATGTACACCATGGTATGCACAAGATCGGATATTGCACATGTCGTAGGAGTTGTTAGGAGGTATTTGAGTCATCCCGGAGTTGAGCATTGGAATGTGGTAAAATGGATTCTCAGGTATTTGAGAGGTACATCCAATAATTCTTTATGTTTTGGGGGCTCTAATACTGATTTAAAAGGCTATGTTGACTCAGATTTAGCAGGGGATATAGATACCAGGCGGAGTACCACAGGTTATGTATTTATAGTTGATGGGACAGCAGTGAGTTGGATTTCTCGACTGCAAAAGGTGGTTGCTTTATCCACCACAGAGGCAGAGTATGTTGCTGCAACAGAGACGACAAAGGAGATGATATAGCTGCAACTTTTCATGGATGAGTTGGGCAAACAACAGGCTAGAAATTATTTGTTTACAGATAGTCAGAGTGTTATACATCTTGCAAAGACTTTTGCTTGCATTCTAAAACAAAACACATATAGTTGAGATATCATTTCATTCGGTTGGTGTTGGAGGATGGACAAGTCAAGCTGGACAAGATACATACAGATGTCAATCCAACGGATATGTTTATGAAGGCGGTGACAAGAGAGAAGCTGAGCTCCTCTTCAGCTTCGGTTGGTCTTTAAGGTTGAATTCAAGTATAACAGAGCAGCAGGGTCTAAGGTACTTATTTCCAGTGGGAGTTATAAGTGTAGCAGTGTTGTCCAGGATTAGTCTCCAAGTGGGAGGTTGTGATGGTGTGGAGCCTGATTAGTCTCCAAGTGGGAGATTGTTGGTATGTGGTGACTGATCATGTTATAGTGTATAGCCCATGGTATACTGTACACCCGGCCCCCTGTCCTTGTCAGGGTCCAGGGTTGGGCTAGGCCCCGGGCGGGGGTTCGGGGGCGGTAGCCCCTGAGAAAAATTTTCCTCCTACTTTTTCGCGTGATCACCGAAAAAGGGAAAAAATGAATGGAAAAAGAAAATTCTGATTTTGTAGAACCCAAAAATCTGGAAGCTTCTAAGCTTGTTAAAAAGGGGTTCAGATGGGTATTTCAGTATGATGAAAAACGTGATTATTCACAAGATTGTAATAAGTTTTTCACTGGATAATAAAAGTATTGGATGGCTGCGGTTTGGTGGATGTAGCCCAGATTGGGTGAACCACGTTAAATTCTCTATGTTATTATTTATTCTGTGTGTGTTTTAGTTTCTTTGTTTTATTTATTAAATCTACATTTAATTGTTAGATATATGCCATCTCTAACCCTAACAGTTTGTTTCCATGATGTTTTCGATCAAGCAATGCATTTTGTAACCCATAAACAATTACAATCCTATGGATGTGTAAGACAATATTTGTTGGATTCCCACTTGGACAAGTCTAGCTACGCTTATCTCTAGCGGATGGTTAGATGTTTGACCCCACTGGCTCCCCTCCACGGCTCATTAATGTCAATCGGGGCAGCCAAGCATCAACACCCATGAAACTCCCATGGCATGCTTTTCATCTCTACTAGAAGACCGTAAAAGTGTGGGGTGGCTTCAGAATGACCGTTCTTGCACCAACAAATAGATAATAGATTTTGGAAAAATCTAGCACATGGGTTCTAGTAAGGACTTTTCGTTCATAGGAGTTGAACCAACATGGCAAGAGTCCCCTTTCGGATCCATCTTGTCGGAGTCAACCGCGTGATATTGGCATTTCTTCCAATATCCACATTTATATTTCGGCTGGAAATACTATTGGGTTCAGAGTGTTACCGGTTGAGTCGTTCCCTTGGGTGATTACTTTTTCCCATAAGGCGGGCCCTCTAAGATAGACAAAAGTGAATGAAGAACAAAATCCATAACTCGATCAATCTTTGATAGCAACAAAGAAAGAGAATGTACGTGAAAATTCCCCCACTCACACTCGCACAATAGTTTGTTCAATTTTAAGCCCAAATTGAAGTGTGGAGGTGATTGCTTTGTCTTAACCCAAAGTCATTGAAAAGACCTTTTGATTCTCAAGATCGCTATAAAGCGTGAGAGAAGCGCGTACATCCTTTTCCAATGCCTTTAGCCTAAGTAAGCCCTCACAAAAAACATTACACTTGTTCTTTTTAAGCCTTCAAAGCAATATGTGAGTTCATTTTAGAACACCAAATCACAAGTGAGACATTTGTTCAATTGCTTAATCCATAAATGAAATCTAGTAAGTTGTAGATCCTAAGGTTCTTTTTAAATCCGTTTGTGAGCAATAAACAAAAGAATCATTTTTAAACGCAAATGAAAGCTAGTGTTCTAAAGAGAGCAAAAGATGACAAACTCCTTAAGGAAGTGTTAAACAAACACTTAAGTGTTTAAAAACACTTTGATTAGATAAGATATCATCACCATGCTCCTTTTTCCTTTGCTTTTGGTTTCCAACCTACAAAGAAGAAATAGTTAGATTCTGGAAAAAAATAGAGAAATTAAAAAGCAGAAAACAAAGGAAAAAGTAATCATTAATTAAAGCATGTGCTAAAAATTTAATTTTTCCCTTTTACTGTCTTCTAGCGTCGCAACTCGTGAAGGCATCACTGTTTTTTTCTTCCAGCGGTGCTCTTATAGCGCTGCTTTACCAGTCAGCGGTGCTCTGTGTCGGGACAGAGAGCACAAATGCGTCGTTGTTTTCACCCAACGTCGTAGTTCTCAAAAGCGTCAGAGTTTTGAAATTTTATGAAATTTATCTAGATCGGCGAGTCCAGTGGCGCAATTTAGAATTTGAATTTTCTTGGCGGGATGAGTCCAGCGGCATAGTTTAGTGCGCGCGGTGCTATATAGCGATGCTGGCAAGCCCGCAACACTAAACCAGCGACGCTGACGAGCTCGTGGTGCTAAAAACAGCGACGCTGACGAGCCCGCATCAAATTTTTTTGTGTCAAGAAAACGCGGAAATTTTGAGGAAATATCAAAATTTATGATGTCTAGCCCTCCTTCTAGCGCCAAAATGTGAACACCAAGTCTAGGTACCTGCAAAACAACATGATTAAACAAGTTAAACAAGGAAATGCAAGCCTAGACATGGATTCCCCATGAGATTCATTAACATAGCTCAAATTAGGAAGGAAATGATGAAAAATACAATAAAATCACAAAAAAAAGATTGAATCTTAATTAAGCAAGCAAACTCTTAATCCCATGGGGGAATTGGTGCCAATTTGATGTGAAAATTGACCCTTTCCCAATCCCTAAGATGCAAGTTGATGATTGTTTAGGAATATTGATCCGCTTTGATGATGAATGTGAGAGCTCCAAGCCAAATCTGCAAAAAAGCCTAACTAAGAACTCAAATGATGGATGAGAATTGCTAAGTATTTTAGCATGGTAACTTTGCTTGGAATGTGGATGATAAAATGAGGAGAGGAGCTCTTCATTTATAGGATTTCAAGATGGATGAAAGTCCAAATTTGAGCAATGTGGGACTAACTTTCATCCAAGGATATGGTGCCACTTGTCAAGCTATAAATGGATGATGGTTGTGCAAGATTTGGAGTTTGTGCCAATAAATGCCAATATTTGAAATTCAGATTTGTTGAAATGACATGTAAGAGGGAAGGGGAAAATGCAATAAATGCCACTTGGCTAAAAGGAAATGACATGTAAGAGATCTTAAATGCCTTGTTGGAAGGACTTATTCCCACTTGGATTTTGAATTCAAATTAGGGGAATATTCCAAAAGATGCCATGTGAGCGAAAATAAGAATTTAATAAATGAATTAAATCTATTTTCATGTGCAACTTGCATTATCTAGAGGATGTGACATGAGATGAGGTTAAATTAATTTAACAGGAGATTAGATGATGTGACTTATTTGACTTAGATTTATGGATTTATTTAAATGGATAAGAGAGGAATATGATAAGAGGCTAATTAAATAAATATTTTGATTTATTTAATCAAAGGGATGGTGTTAGATTAAATTAAATAAGGTTTTAATTTATTTAATTTAATGGATAGACTTTAGAGATTTAATCAAATAAATTGATTATTTAATTAAATAGGGATAATTAGATCAGATGGATTGATTTAATTAACAAGAGAAAATGACTTAATTAGACAAAATAATTTATTTAATTAAGAGATGAATATTGATGAATTTAATCAAATAAGAGAATTTGATTAAACAATTAGACCGGGGGATGATTTAGAAAGAAATGGTGTTAGCGAGTCAGGATCAGATGCACGATGTCAATCAATATATTTTCGATGTCTATAGAAAGTATCAATTGTTCATCCTCTTTAGTAACCCCACAATTAGATAACTACAATCTAAGAGTGTTGAGCTTAGAGAAGAAGTCTTGGATATTGTCAAAATTTCAAGGATTAAGACCCATTAGTTCATTCTCCAACTTAAATTTCCTTATCTTATCTAGCTTACCAAAGAGACTCTCTAAAGTAGTCCAAGCTTCATTAGGATGAGAGAAAAGATGCAACATGATATATAACTTCTGGAGAAATAGACAACTATAGAGTACCAAGAGCTTCATCCCTTTTATCAAGCCATTTTTTTTCTCTTTTGCTCCTGTGGGTTCTGGATCTTGACCAAATGTTATTCTTTGCAACTTCGATTTTAACAGTAACAACTCCATTTGAGATCTCCACTCATGATAGTTATATGGAGTTAGAAGTACAACTTTTGGAAAATCCATGATACAATCAGATATTACAAGAAAGGAACAACAATTTTCCCTCACAACACAAGAAATCAACCCCTTTGTCCCAAACAAATTTACACTTTTTTTGCAAATTTACAAAAATGTATCCCAAACTATCAAATCAGCTACAAACTGAAAATATGAAAATCTGGAAACAAATCTGCAAAAAGTGCATGAATACAATTGAAGTTCTCCTGAATACCTTCTCAATGCCACAAATTTGGAGAAAATAGGAGTCTGGAGCAAAAAGATATGAGCTAGGAGGTGAAAAATGATGATCTAGCTTCAACCTGGAAAAAATGGCACAAAATTGCAAAATATTTGCACCACTAAAAAATTCAAATCTCCACCTTTCCGACGATATCTCGTTTGAAAAATTTTGCCTCTATTTGTAAAAGTTATGATAAAATGAAAAAAAGGCCCGTAAAAGAGCACTTGGGGGGGCAAATACACTGTATAGACAGACTAATTAGGCATAAAATTTGCACACCTGGGGGCTACAACTCGGTCATCCATATGACCACACCAGCAACAAATGAAAAATACCGTTGGAATATAAAATACTCGTTGGCTCTATACACTTTTACAACAAGTTTTAATAAAAATTGTCTTTATATATACCCATTGGCCATATATAATTCAATAAAACAATTTATAAAAAACTACATAACATTAATGAGTCATACCCGTACAATGGCCGACAAATGGAGATGACTGGCAGATAGGTAGAGGTACATTGATTTGACAATTCAATGAATATTACGCCAACCCCAAATCTTGCAGACCAACGAGGCCCACCTAAGATTAAAGACCAGCAATGTTGTTGTGGACGAGTGACTGTACCGACCAATGAGATAGTGTGGACGTCGATCAAAAGGAATTTTTACCCTAGATGGGACCGACTAATGAATGAGCCAACACCAATGGAAACACAAACCGATGAGGAGTCTGTGATTATTGATTATGGTACCACCTGCATAGGCCAAAGTAGTACCGATTTTGACAGTGTATGGTCCGCTAACAGAAATTGCATAATATTCTACAAATAATCTACCGACTAATATTTTGTGTAAAAAACACAAATATTTATTGAAATATTTTGCCCGATATAAAATATAAATTTTCCCCAAATTTATGATGAAATACCACAAAAACACTTTTTTGTGAAAATGAGAAAATCGTACCGCTTGGGAGGTTGTCCCAATAAAAAAAAATTGCCTCAAAAACAATTTTACCCAAAATGGACAAATTTATAGTCAAAATTCATTTGCGGAACCTTTTGATCTCAACCGTGAGGTCCTTGAAACCCCAATCTGTACCCAGCAAATATCTTCAAGCCAAAATAAAACTCTCAGATCTAGGAAGGAATCTGCAACACCTAGAGAGCTTTGATACCATGTGGGAGTAAATGGTGACTCCCCAACACCCCCAGGAATAGTTGCTAGACCAAAACCACTTCCACAAGAGAGAGAATGGCAAGAAAGATTGATTCACAATGCAAGATTGATAAATGGTTGAATATGATTGAATGCAAATGTACATGAGATGCCTTGCTTATAAAGGAAAGGTTGAGAGATAGGATTAGACAAAATCATGACAAGTTTCTTAATCCTATGACATGAGACAACTAACTACCTAGGAAACATGCAATCCTAGTTAGATAAGATAAGTTCTAGAAAATCCAACTAAGACTTCTAGAAAGAATCTTATATCCCAAGTAAACTTAACCATGTGAACATGTCCCCTAATTACCTAGTGAGTGAATTATCTAGGTACAAGACATTTATTCACACCAACAAAAGGTCTATTTTTTAAGATGTTATAAGAAATTCAATAATGACTTTAAAATCCAAAAATAGGGGAGGTTACTTTGAATGTGATTGTAATGGAGTGAATTTGCACCCCTTGCAAATTCCCCATTTACACCCCTTACCTTAGAAGAATTAAACCCGAAGATGTTATTCCACCTTATCCATCTACCTTCTATCCATTTGGCCACTATCTATAGTGTCGGTGGGGGAATTTTTGTCAGGGAAACTAGCGCGGTGCGCTTCCATCCTAACAGGATTCTCACCCCTAGAATTTGTAGAGGCATTACACTTCCTCATTGGTGATGAAGAGTAACACCCTTGCACCCTTGACCAACCCTTGAACTTCACTTGATCATACTTCACTTCTTGAGCAATCCACACTTCATTTCATAGCACTTTCTTCATTGTTGAAGCTCCAAGTTGGCACTCTACTAGTTTTTCTCCTCACGTTGTTGCAGTAACATTAGCATCTACAAGCTTGTCAGCTTGCATCTCCCTTCACATGCTTGAGGGAATCTTGTTTGGGAGGTGATATCCATTTTGTTTAGCATCATCATTTGATTTATGTAGCATATTGTTGTTAGTATTGCTTGGTACTACTTTCTTCCATACTTTCTGTTGATGGTCAAAAGTAACACAATAATGTTAAACAAAATATTTATACTCTATTTCTCTTCAAAAAGAGAAATGATTTAAAGCCACCTATCTTCCAAGGTCTCTTTAGTTGGTTCTCAACTGTGTTATTATCATTCAGTGGTCCATGCAACCATAATATTCAAGGGGCTTGTTGGTAAACGAGTACAAACTGGATAGAACAAAGCAATTTAGCATTGGGGGGTTTTAAATAAACAGCAAAAGATCAATCAAGGCTTAGGACAGCAAAACATGAATGCAGATTCCTCTCAATTCAGACATGCAATTTCCATAATGAGCACTTTTCCTAATCAACTAAAACCGTAGAACAACACAATTTATGAAAAAATCCATACCATTGCATCCATTCACATTGTAGATTTAAAGCATACAACCATTCATCATTACTTTTTTTTAAGACTTTTCAACAACAAAATACCATAAGCTCATTACCAGAATTAACAAATCAACAAACATCAAGAAACATCATACACAGATAATGAAATAAATGGTTTTAAACTCAAAATCTTCTATCGATTTTCGTCAAATAAGAAACATTTATGCCAAAAAAAAAAACACTGGCATACGAATAACCATTGTTTATCAACATTAACATTAAACTTAACAACTTTTAAAATAAAACTTCTTGCATTAAAACTGTAAAAAATTATCCAAGTATCTTGCATAAAATTGTATCTAGTTTCTAGGTAGCCAATCTTGCTTCAATTAGTTGACCTTTACAATGAGGAGAGAATTATAAGTTATAGACATAATTCACATCAATCTCTCCTATCAAAAATCAAGATCCACAAATTTAGGGCCCAAATCCACAATTATAGGGATGCCTAGTTAAGTCCAAGTGTTGTCTTTGCTAGGACTATTTATGTTGAAAGGTATGCATTGTGTCTATTTTTTCCAAAAAAACTAACTAGGAGTTCAAAAAATTTCCACTGTTGATCATCACAACCAATCTCTGGTTCATCAAAAAATGGATCTGGAGATGTCTGTATGTCTCAAAACTAGCCTAAAGGTGTTGTTGTTCAAAGGGTGCTTGAAACCGGTTTACAAGTTTGACTTCATCCTTTTAAAAAAAAACCAAAATATTCTCATTCACATTTTACCAGTTTCCTTAGGGGATCCATGAAATTCATCGTAGTTGTCAAATAACTCATTTGTCACCTTTTCATCAGGTCCATCAACCCAATCTACCTTAAACTTTGCTCCTTCGAACTCTTTGACAACTATAGCAACTATTTCTCGCATCTGACTAACATCTTTTGTAGCCCATCAAGTCTCAAATTTTATATTCATTAGTTTGTCCAACAGAGTCCCTTGAGGCCCATCACCCTCATTAAGCAACCACTCCAATCGTTTACCCTAGCTATCACTAATTTCTTGGAATGAATTCCATCGTCCACCCTAAGGAAAATCTTCAGTAGTAAGTTGTATAATAATCTCCTCAAACACAACTATATGTTGCCTTATGTCATATTGAGTGTTTAGGATAATTGTTCTATGTTTAATAAGTATTTCATATTTATAAGTGGTGATTTTGATGGCCTTCTTCAGATACTCGGGATCCTCAACACCTAGAATCCTTGACTGAATCAACATCTCTTTGGGTGTTCTACTAATGGTTTTCAAACCTTTCAAATACTTTATGTACTTCTCTTCTTCCTCCCCCATTCATTAGCTTTTTCTTCAATTTCAACCAGAAGAGTAAGAGCTTCATCATATTGCTTGTATACTTCCTCCAAAATTTCTCCAATCTCCTTAAAATCATCAAATCAGTGATCAAACCAAGTAGCCTTTTATTTTATGACATTCAACCCATCCACCTCTTTACAACTCATTAAAACAGAGATTTCCAATGGTGTTGGCTGCTTAGGAGTGGATGTAATCAACTCCTTCAGAAAATACTTCATTTTCCCAACCTAAGACTTAACCTCATCCTTAACTTGCTTATCCTTAATCAATCATGATTTGGTGATGGTGGCAACAATATCAGTCAGATTTATCTGTTGATTTCTTATTTGTTTACCCACATTGACAGTACTTACTTGATAACCTTCAATTTGTAATTCCCTATCATCTTTATCAGCAATAGGTGTAGCAATTTTTGCTATCAAGTCTCCATCATCAATCAACTTTGTAGAAAGAAAAAAAAAAGATTTTTTCTTGGTTTCACCGTGTCAGTCTCTATTACCAGTTCATCCCACGCCACTAGCTGAGCTTGAACTTGTTGTCTCTTTTCCAAATTTAGCTTGAGCCTAGTAGGAACATCCGACTAAGTATTTATCTGTTGAATAGTTAATGATAGAGGTGTAGAAGAAATTAACCCTACAGTATGCTCGGAAGAAGTCTTTTGTTGCTCTTCTTGTTCTTTCTACAAATTTTCCTACTCCATTCTCTCATTTTGAGCTCTTATTTCTTCTATCTTTTTCATTTCTTCTTCCCTTTGTGCAACCTCTTCTTCATCTCTCAACCTCTATTATTCCAATTCCATAGCATGAAGCTCTTCTTTTGTTAATTTATCTTGCTCAGCCTTCTCCTTATATTCTAACTCTCGTGTAATGGATTCTTCCTCGGCCTTCATTTGTGCCTCAATAGCTTCCTTTTCTTAGGCTAGCTCTTCAACTTTCTTTCTATGTTCTTCTTCTTCTTGAGCTAACTGTCTAACAGCTAATCTTTGATAACTTTCCATTATTTCTTTCTACTCTTCTTCTGTCAAAAATCCATTCGTTACATCTCCACCCCATAGGCTTCCAAGCTCAAACCCAATGTCTTCTTCTCTATGTTCTTCCTCAACCTTCTCCAAATATTCTTCCCATTCTGCTCTTTCTCCTTCTTGAAACAAAGTTTTCTCAAAGTCTGAGGAGATAGGTGAATCTGTTACATTAATCATAGGATGACTCTCCTCTTCAATAACTGATGTTCCTGAAGTAGATGGAATAGTAGGAGTGGTATCCTCAATTTCTAGAGGGACAGTAGAAGGACCTTCTTCAGTAACTTTTTCCCTGGGATATACAATAGCTAAAGGTGTGGTGCAAAGACCTAAAATAACTCTAGCAGTAGCTGCCTCATAACTACCCTTAGCTTTTTGCAAAGCTTCATCAATCTACTTCATTGAAATTTCTTCTTCTACTAGGACAAACTCTTATGTGGCTGCCTCCATTTTTGCAACACCTTTTTTCAATCTCTTGTACTATCTTGTCTTAGCAAAGGAAATAGGTTCACTACTAGAACCCCTCTTCCTTGAATCCTTAAACCTTAGTCGCTTTAAACGAAGGTCAATCCATTTCACATTTCTATCCACCACTACTCGTGACACTTTACGGATATTAGTTCCCTCCTTTTCCATCCAATTGATTGGCTCTAAATCCTTAGTAGCCACTTTGTCCATTTCATATCGGGGATCAAGAGTGATCTCATCATCAGTAGTGCCTTCTGGTATATCCATTTTAACCTCAAAATCCTTCATTAGGGGAATTGTCAATCTTTCATACCCCTATTTCCTCACTTCAAACTGATCTTGCAGGTTGGCCCAAAAGTCTTCAAAAAGTGGTCGATGATGGGGAAACTGTGAAGCATACCAACCATACATTTTTCTCTTTGGATCAAAATACTTCTTGGATGTATGTTGTTGGAAATTCATAGACTTAAACTCTTTTGTTGTTTTGGCTACTATCGAAGAGGAACAAGAATAAAACCCCAATTGCATTGGGAAAGAATGGCAACAAGTCTTATGTTGTGCAAAAAACTTGACATTCACGTCCATGGCCTAGCGAGCGAACTCCATCAAGACCCATCTGTCACCACAACATCTTGGCAATTTGAAAGGGTGACCCTCATAACCAATCAATCTGAAATAGGTGAACTTAGGGTATTAGATAAACCAATATCCCCACTCTTGGATGAATTCCATGGCATCTCGTGATAACTTGAAACCAATATCACCTGTGAGCTGATTAATAATAGCACATAAAAATGCACATTATTGACTCCTTTAAAATGTTTCTCCGCCTTCTTAAGCTTCAATTTTTCATAATATTCCCAAACCTTCTTCTGATCTGGGACATCATCCATTAACCCTTCAGTATTTAATCTAGTAAACTATCCCATCCCTGCAGCAAAATAAATAACATACGAGGGAATATAAGGTCTTAGTTTCCACTACTTTCAATAGTTAATCATGGATGTTATCGAAGATTATTTTTCCCCAATCCATAAATTGATTCCCTTCTATAATCAATTGAATGAATGGACACATCCAGTGTTCAAAGATACAAGATTTTTCCTTTCTAGACACTCTTGCCAACAATGTGATCATGTCCCCAATGTCTTTAGAGAAGTTAGACCTCTTAGGATTCGGTGGTACCTTCTTTACTGATTTCTTCTCTATCTTAAGTGACTTTTTGTTAATAAGTCTTTTGTTCCCATCTACATCCTTTGCCCATAGTTTAAGTATATCAACTTTAGTCATAATCTTCGTATTGGGATAAGGAGGAGGATCAAAAACTATTCTAATCATTGTTGGAGTCAAATCAATGATCACATTCCCCTGGTAATCAATACACTGCCTCTAAGTTGGATTATAAGTCTGTGCAGTAGTTAAAATGGACTCAGGACATTACACAACAAAAGGAAAACTAGCTACATGAGCTAACCCAGACTCTGCAATCCTCTTTGTTCTTGGGGTAGCATCCTCTAAAAGGTATCCTTGTGAAACTGGTTCAAATCAATGTGTCCCACAAGCGTCTCAGTGATACTCATAACATCAAACCCGAACTTAGATGGTACTGGGGCCCCCTGGAACTTATACTTTATTGTAATAGGGACTTTTTTTGGCTTTATCCTTATGGATTTTTTCCCCTTTGATTTTCCTTTAGTGGGAACTTCCTCCTCTAAATCAGACATTTGTTAATTATCCTAGACAATACTAACAATTATCAAGCAAAGAAAAGACATGTGAAGAGCAATTTAGCATAAGCATTCATATTATGTCACCATTCATTCAAGATAAACTCCAATTCAATAAGTTAATTCAACATCTTCGAGCTTCAAGTTTGGGACAGAACCAAGAACCTGACCATTCTAGGTATAAAGTTGAACTCTATCGGAAGTCGAGATCGGGTCCTAACTCGGCACCTATACCTATAGTGATGAATAAGTCTAGTGTCATTTCACAGTCTAAAGTGTTCAGGAGTCGGGATCAGGCCCTCAGCAAGTAGTGATACTCAACAAATGAAGTCAATGAAGGGGTCTCTTTGAGTTTTGATCCCGATAATGAATCGAAAGTCAAAATCGGATTGTGATTTAGAACCGAACCCATAGTGATAAAAAAGTGTAAATAACTTATCAAGTTTCGATCCTGATAAGATATCAAGAATCAAGATTGGGATTTCATTATGGAATAGACCTTAAGTATGCGTAGTGGAAATAGGTCAACTCCGAGTTTTGATCCTAACATTGTGCAAGAAATCGGTATCGGGGTGACCAGGTCATGGCACTTAACAGTATGTCAAAGGTTTGGTGTCGATCCAATTTTCAATCCCCATGATGGTGTGGGGATCAAAATTGGGACATGATGTGATACCTTAACAAAAAAAATCGCATTCTAAGGTGACAATCCAATCCTTGATCCTCACTAGTACATTGGGAGTCAAGATTAGAGTGATCAAAGAAGGTATACCCAAAACAATGATACAAACATAAGTGTTGTTTTGATTCTTGATTTTAAAATACATGCAGGAATCAAAAAACATAGCCAGTAATAAATGAAGGAAAAACAAGTGTAACAATATCTTTAAATTGCACCTTCGGGATCAGATTATGGTTGGGATTCAATATTTTTGATCTAAAATGGTTGGAATTTAAAATCTATCAATTAAAACACATGCTTGATTGGGAAGTACTACAAAACCCTAGAAAACTAGGGCATGGTAGGATGGAAAACCCCACAAGTGAAAAAAAAACAACACTAAAATACAAGAAAAGTAAAAAAAATGCAAATACAAACCAAACGGTTCGAGAACAAAGAAAATGCACCAAAGGGTGCAAAGAAAAATAGAAACAAACCTAAAAGAACAAGCCGAAAAACACATGAAATAATGAAAGAAACAAATAGGCAAACCAAAAAGAAGGAAAAACACAAGGCAAAGCACCTACCTCCAAACGCAACTGAAAATTTGACAACACGATGAGAAATTGAACCACCTCCTCAAACCCTAACTCTCAGCGTCGCTCTAGTTCACTCTGTCAAACTACATAAACCTGAATGGACAGAAACTGAGGAGAAAAAAAATAAAAACTTTTTCATGCATGTGAATGGTTAGACATTAAATGTGGGTTGGTCGGGCCTCAGGATCAGGGTAGAAGTCATTAATGTACAATCTCAAGAAAGAAGGTAAGCAGGAGTTGAGATCGGGACACGAGATGACACCAAACTTTCAATAATTGCAAAGTTGAAGCAAAGTTCTGAGGTCTAAAACCCAACAAACAAATAAACAAAGACAAAGCGGGAATTGGGATTGGGTCAAAAACAAGAACAATTTTTTTGAAAAAGTTCCTAGTTCAAGTTTTGATCCAATATCTGATTCTGAAAAACAAAGATAGAGTTGGAAGTTGAGATTAGGATGGAAACACGAACAAGAACTTTGGAAAAGTTATTGGTTCTAGTTCCAATCTGATTTCCAATTTTGACGCAAGCAAAAATGCACAAGGCAAAAAAGCAGAAGTTGAGATCAAGATGGAAGCAGGAACTTTCACCAAAAATGGTGCAAGGTGACAATTTTGACTCGAAACCCAACTCCAACAGAACAAAGAAAACACAAGGCAAAGCATGGGGGTCGAGATCATAACACAAACAAGAACTTGAACCTTCACAAAGTAACAAGTGATAGTGTCAATCTGAAACCAGAATCCGAAAAACAAAGGAAAACCAGGACTTCGGAGGAAAAGAAACAACTCCTAAGACCCAAACAAGAACACCAAGGACAAAATAAATTTTGGGGGACCCATCAACCAAAAATAAAATGGGTTGATTATGCAAGGCATAACAATTGGCGATTTGGTTGAAAATGGTTTATCTATTTTCAAGATACTGAAGAATTTAGTCATCTAGAATCTTTGGTTTATGAACATTTAACTCAAGTATGATCAGTTACAACAAACAAGCTTGAGTTGGAATCTCAAATGTAAATTAGCAATAACAACTTCGAATCTGAGTGTGTGCATGCATGGTGTACCTCTTTCCCTAAAGACTCTACCTATCCTTGAACAACTGTATTAAGATTCAAGATATGTGAGTTGAGTCATTTTAACTGTCATGCAATGATATCCTAGGCATTGCTTCGCTACCAGCCAGGCATCTATAGCCCCGACAGAGATACCTCTAGTTCTCTCGAAGCATTGGTCTACTACTAGCCAAGCGTCCATAGCCCCGGTAGAGACTTGAATTACCCTTATCATATTGAGTTTTCCATAATTTATGCTTCTCTTTTCCTTTCTTTTGCATGGGCTTTACTTAGAGCAATTTTTTCCTTATCTTTTCTCAATACTCAGATGTAGTGATCTGAAAATCAGGTTGAGAACTATGGTGAACCTCATGACAGTGTTAGGACCTAGATTTTCAACCTGAATCATGAATACAATCACCCTAAGACAAATAGGCCATTACAAAAATAAATGATTCTATTTATTACATGACAAATTCAGCTGCGGTTTATGAGATCACTTACAATGTACCTGTTTGTTCTTAACCTTTCAAACTATTACTAAAAATGGACATAAAACATAAGTCTTGAAATGAAAGAGCTTGACAGACATACCTGAAAATATGTAAAACAATTTCTCAGTCATAGTACCTTTAGTATACTTTGAATAACTACCCCTTCACTCTAAAATGGAGAAAATGAAGGTCTCCATAAACAAAAGGAAAAGAAGAAAACAAAAACAAACAACAACAGCAAAAATAGAAAACAAAGGAAACACAAACAAACAAACAAACCATAAATGAGAAAACAACTAACAACATATATACAATTTGATGGACGATCAGACCTTCATGGGCCGAAATAGTGTTTGAGAAATTTTCCATTAACAAGCAATGAGACGGGTTCTCCTGTTAAGGTGCTTAACTAAAAGGCATTCTCACCAAGGATTTCAACGATTTGATATAGACCCAACCAAAGTCAGTCAAAATTTTGATGATCACCCTTCCTCTCTCTGGCTTTGTCCCATAGCAGAAAAAGGTTTGATATTTTGAAGGCTTTAATTTTGGCTCTTTTGTCAAACCAACATTTGACAATTGCCCGATGCTTGGAAAATTGTTGGAGACCAGCATCTCTCTATTCTTCTGGATTGAGCAAACTAGTTAGTCGGACCTCTATCCTACCATCATTACAATAAAACTCTTGCATAAACCAAAGAACGGGTATTTGTAGATGAATAGGGAAGATTGGGTCTTGGCCATAGACTAACTTAAACGACGAGTTTCCTAAGGCAGCTTTGATTCTAGTCCTATCTACCCATAAGGAAAATCTTAGCTGTGTGTGCCAATCCCTAGGATTACTTTCTAGCAACTTCTTAATTCCTCCAACAATTTTTTATCAGTAGATTCTACAACTCCATTCCCTTGTGGATAATAATTAGAAGAGTATTTCAAAACAATTTTATGTTCATACGCCCACTGAATAAATTTTGCACAAGAAAAGGTAGGGTCGTTATCACATACCAAAGCGAATGGTACTCCAAACCTGGTAATGACACATTCGTTAAGGAATTTGATAATGACATCAGTGGTACTATTCTTGCAAGGTTGAGCTTTAGTTTAGCGTGTGCAATAATCCATTTCAATCAAAATAAACCTGTGACCTGTAGATGAATTCAAATTAATTACCTCGACAAAATCCAATGCTCATTGGGCAAATGGTCCTACCTCGTATATTGGTTGTAAGGGAATTGCCAAATTGCGTTCTCTACATGCCAAATTTTGACATGTATGGCATGGCCTAACATGTTTATGAGCATCTCAGAACACATGGGACCAAAAATAACTCGATCTCAAAATTTGGTGTGTCATGGCATCGGTCGAACGTGTCCAATACCATGCCTTCCATGAAACTCAGTAATGGCCTGTTTTGCCTGCTGCTAGTCTAGGCAACACAAATAGACATCTTCAAAGTTCCTCTTGTACAAGGCTCCTCCTTTGAGCATATAATGGGAAATATTTAGTCTCAATTCTCTTCTCTGAGTGATATTCATTCCATCAGGACATTTCTTGTTCAACAATAAGAAAATTAGATTTGCATACCAAGGATCACCTGTGAATGATTGTATAGTATAATGTTAGCAAGTAATCTTGGTGTCAACATCAGCCATAGCCTTAGATAAGCCTTGTCCTCAGACCAAATTCATCGAGTGAATTTCAAGGTCGAACTCCTACAAAATTTCCATCAATTTTCCCCTTCTTTCTCCTAGCTCACTTTGCATTAGAAGGGACTTCACTGCAAGGTCAGGAACTATGGCAGTGATTTGACTATAGAGAATGCAATGTCAGAACTTCTTAATCGCTTGTACTAGTGCGAAGGCCTGCTTCTCCAAGGATGGATATCTAATCTAATCATTTTTTAAGGGAGAACTCATAAAATATATGGGTTGTTTGTCCCCTTCACCCTTCCGCTACGTCAAAACAACAACACATGAATGATCAAACACGAAGGAATAAATGTAAAAAGGCATCAAATAATTGGGACTGGTTAGAACTAGAGCCTCTAAAATAGATTGTTTGATTTGTGAGAAGGCATTCTTACCCTCATTACTCCATTCAATCTTCGCATCCTTCTGCATCATTTCATTGAGGGGTTTGATGATCTCCGCAAACCTGGTTATGAACTTTCTTACAAAATTTATCTTCCCGAAGAAAGACCTCATTTCCTTTTTCTTGCCTGGCATGGTGAGCTTCAAAATGGATTCCACCTTGTCAGGGTCAATTGATATCCCTCTTTTTGATATTATGTGACCCAAGAGTTTCCCTTCTGAAACCTTGAACACACATTTCTTTGGGTTGAGGGTACACCATAGCTTATACATTTTCCAAGGACTTTTGACAAATTTGTAGCATGGTCTTCCCTATTCTTAGAAAATATAGTTAGGTCATCCATGTAAATGATAATACATTTACCTACGAGGTACTTAAATGCAACATCCATTGTGTGTTAAAAGGTGGCTCCAACATTAATGAGACCAAACGGTATCCTTCGGTAGATGAATGTTCCCCACTTGGTAGTGAAGGTGGTCTTCATTTTATCCTCGCAGTTAACTAGCACTTGATTGTATCCTAAATAGCCATCTAGGAAGGACATCATCTGCGAGTCATTAACTATCTGCAACACTTCATCAAGAGAATGAAGCAAGTAGTTATCCTTTTCTGAAGTATCAAAGTGGTGCAAGAGCGCCATTGGGGCAAAATTGTCAAGTCAAGTTCATAAGGTCTAGGATGTAGAGGTTTTTGTTTTGTTTAAAATAAGGTCTATAAGACAATTTTTATAATATAATTTGGTCTTTTTGAGTCATGTTTAGGTGTTAGAGTGGTTTAGTTTTCACAAGTGCAAAATATTGGGAAAAGTTGTCTAAAATGGTGTAAAGTTGATAAAAATGCAAAAATGGTTTTGTTGAGGAAGACCAACGGTCTTAAGCTTTCAAAAGGTAGTTAAGGGAAGTTAGAAGGTCATTTGGCTTGGAAAAATCATAAATATCTTGTATTCCATCATTGTAAAGATTTCTTTTTGAAGATTTTGAAGAAGAAACATCAAGTTGTGCACTGATTTTGTGATTTTTCCAGATTTTTAGTATTTTCCAACCTTACTTAAGGTCATACAACAACTTTTTGATTCAAATATTTGTGGGATAATTTAATATGTTGTTTTCACTTGTATTTGAATTCAATACGAAAGTTATTTCACAAGTTTAGTGCATTTAATTGTCTAATTTCACAGACTAGCCTGAAATAGGGCATATTGTGTTTTGAGGTTCCTACAATGAATTAAACCCATTCCACCTACTGTGAAGGATGTATCTCGCTAGAATGGGTATGTACTAACTTTTTTTGGTATTTTGAAGGTTTGAGAAAGTTGGGGAGGTCATTTCATAAGCTAGGCATGAAGCCCTAAGTCTGAAAATGGTGTTTTCTAAATGAAATATGGTGGTTTTGATGAGTCAAACTAAGATTTTGTGCAGGGAAGCATTATTTTATGTTTGATTAAGCTTGAGAAGACCATGTTGAACTTGTTTGAAGAGGTTTTATGTTTTGGGTAGATTGGGAAGTGACATTTTCAATAAGCCATAGGGTTTCTAGGCGTTGATTGAGGGTTCATGGTTTGGCCCTTAGATGATTGAATTTCTGAGATCTGATTGATGATTTTGTGGTTATGAAACATTTTAATTTCTACCCCAAGAGTTGGTAGAGTTTGGATAAGTCTAGTGAGTGGTTGCTTTGGAAAAGTGGGCTAATTTGAGCCCTAAAAGGTGGAAAATCCCTATTTTGATCAAATTGTTACAAAGTAGTCATAGGTGGTTTGTTTATATATTGAATAGTGTCAAAAAGGGTCTCTAAAATAGGACAGGTCAAGGACTGAAAGAAAGTGAGTGAGAAGTTATACCCGATTTAGGGGTTTACGAATGTTATAAGGAGA
Organism: Sequoia sempervirens; assembly: GCA_007258455.2. Classification (NCBI taxonomy): domain Eukaryota; kingdom Viridiplantae; phylum Streptophyta; class Pinopsida; order Cupressales; family Cupressaceae; genus Sequoia; species Sequoia sempervirens. The sequence goes on along the minus strand of VDFB02276228.1, from coordinate 82,354 downwards.
CAGAGTAGATTTGTTAGAAAGTTGAGATTCTTATGAGATTGTGATTTGACACTTCTTGTTGTAGATTGGAATTGTGTTTGGTGTGTTGAAGGCCTCTCCCTACTGCATCACAAAGGTTTTAAGATCTTCATACCCCCAAGCAATTGATGTGATATCTACTTTCAGTACTCTCAAGATTTTGTCCCTAATTTCCTTAGGATAAGTCTTACCAATGAATATGTTCTCTCTAGACCCAAGTTTGCCAAGTTGAATGACTCATACTTTCCTCCATCAGTATAGGTAGGTAGTTTCTCACAGGCCTGAGGATCAGAATCAAAGATTCTCTTTAATGCTACCATTCCCTTAGGATTGTGGGTTTTTCAGATTCATTATACCTTTTGCATCACAATTTTTAGGTTCCCAATCTCCCTGATCTCTATCAGATTCATCAATGGTTTTCCCCTAAAATAAATTTAAACTTTCCAAGAAGGAAAGTATATGCTGGTCATCATTGAAAACTTAAAAGTTTTGGACATTGTCAGGGATGGCTAGAATCAACACTAATTCCATAGAGAACCTTTTTAGTTTGGAATCTTGCATAGGTTCCAAGGTACTAGCAGCAACAACAAGTGCATCTACAATCTAATTGTCTTCTCTCGGGATCAATTTAATACCAAATGCAGTGAAGTCCTCAATCAAATCCCATACTCTATTTTTGTATGCAACCAACCTTTTATTATGACATGTGTATTGGTTGTGAACCCACTTGACTATCACCTCAGAATCTCCCATTACTTTTAGAGCTGTCACTTTCTTCTGATGCACAAACATCAGTCCTCTAGCAAGTGTTTCATACTCTACCACATTATTAGTATATTCAAACTATAACCTATAAGAAGCAAAGTAGGTTTTCCCTTTTGGGTTTATTAATTATATTCTAGCTCCACTCCTTGTTTTAGACTTGGAACCATCAAATTTTAGGGTCCACAGTTGGTCTTAGGTTGGGGTTTCTTTCTTCAAGTCAGCTATGGGTATTTGCTTAAGAGAATTATGTGGCAGCTCAAACAGGTTTGAGATATTAAGATCAAGAAACTGTTGTAAATGATGACTGCCATGTACTTCATTAAGGTTTAGAACATGTGCGGAGATTATTTCGTGCACCTCATTATGATCAACAATTTTACAACTCATTTTCTTTTTGAGAAATTCCTTGGGAATTGGAATGTTAGTTGGCGCAGGTGTGTTAGACAATTTTTGAGATTCCTTAGTCTCATTTTGTAAATTAGAAAATAGGATCTGATTTTGAACAGTTAGGGGTGAGACTTCTTCCTGGGTATTATTGGTCCTTGTCAAAATAGTCACATCCTTAGCTTCAAAGGGAAACTGATTCAGAGATGTTTTGGGATGGTGTTTGCAAGTCTCTCCTAACTAACAGACCTGGTTCAAAATGTCTATACAAGGATGACATGTCATCTCAGAATGGTTTTGGTAATGGACCCTACACCAGTTTAAGAGTAAAAAACTCCATAAATCAACCTCCTCTACCAATACCATCTTATCTTGTTGCAATTTCTAGATTAAAACTTGTTGGTTGATGATGGTCATAGGGTCACTGTGCTCTAAAGGTTGGGATCAATCAGGATTAAACATTGAAAAGGTCATAATTTCTTCCCTCCTATAGAGTCCTATCTCAATTTAAAAATAGGCTACTTCATTGGAGTGGTCATACTCCATGATCATATATTTTAGACGAGGTTCACTTCCAATCCTAATTTGAGTTGCTACCCCTTTCCATGGAAACCACATGTGTGAGAAATCCAGGGAGAGATAGCCTCCAATACTCTTCAGCAAGTCTCGACTTAACATGTCATACATTTCAAGGATATCAACAACCTAAATATCCATATAGTTTTGGATCCATGGGTCTGATCCAATCTACACATGCAAATTTTTTAATTCCCTAGTGACATTAACCTCAGTTTTATCTAATTGTATAAATTTCTTATGAGTTTGAACCAGGGTTAAGCCTATTTTTTTGCAAATAGAGAAAGGAATAACGTTACCTGAGGCTTCGAAATCCAAAGGAAATTATGTAGATTCTTCTTCAAAATTCTCAAACTTAAAAGGAATGGGGGTGTCTTTGTCTTACCTTTGTACAGGGATGCATTCATGTTAGTAGTTGGAGTCACCTTAGTCTTTCCTTTCAACAGACCTACCTCTTCCAAAGCCTTTAACAAGATTTCACGTTGGGCAAGGCACCACTTCAGAATGTCAAAGAATGACAAAAAGATCTTTTGTTTCTACATTTCTAAAATGAAATCAAATTCCATGTTATCATTCATCTGATATTTAGGAACGAAATCAAAGTTACCTTTGTTTAGAAACTCAGGTGGGCCTCTTGGTGGAGATGAATTGTTGTCAGCATTCTGGTTAGAAGGAACCAAGTGTTGGGAGGGGTAGATGTGGTAAATGACCCTTTGTTCCGATTTCTCATAAAATGGCCCCTTTGGTTTGAAAATCCTGAGTGTCATATGTATCTGCTTCTAGTTCATTCTCTCCTTACATGGGAAATAGATATTGTCCATCATAGGTTTTGAAAGCCATGGCTATATCAACTAACCCACTACCTTTGTTAGGATTTCCTTATGGTGGTTGGGAGTTAGATTGTGCCATTTTGACCATTTTTTCCATCTTTGGGCAATTAATTTCAAAATGCACGGCAGTGTCATGCAACATGCACCAGTTAGTCACAAAGTTCAAATATGTAATGTTTGCAATGTGTGTTTTATCTTCACTAGCTTGATAGTTGTGGGGAACTCCCCCATTGTTTGGTCCAATGTTCCACTACCTATTGTTATTGGGTCTCTAGTTGTATCGCCTATTGTAGTTCTAATAATTTTGGTTGGGGAATTTTTTATTTTGAAAATTCCTTTGATTTTGGTTGGCATTCTGGTTGGAGTAGTTATTTTGGTTGGAATACCCTCCCTAATTTTGGTAATTATGATTCTGATTTTGGTTTTGAGGGGGTTTAAGCTTGAATTGTGCCATCTCTTTGGTCACTTGGATAAAGTTTTCTTCATAGTTTCTAAATCTATTGTCAAATGAGTAGTACACTCACTTTCTACAGTCGTTACAACTAATGGGTGAGTCATGGGGTTAGACCCTCTAGCATGATTATGAGAATTCTGAGTTTGTTGGGATGAATATAAAGTCCCACCATTGACCCATGGTAACGCGAGTGGAGGTTGTAACTCAGTCAAAGGTCCATAGGTAGACTGGGACATCCCTAGGACTATATTAAATAGAGGGGTTGAATTAGACATCAGAGGATATCCTAGGGGAGGGAAGACCCCTCCTAAACCACCTAATTATGAACTTATCTGTTGTTGTAGTCTAATGGCCAGCTGATATACCTTAGATAAGGAATCAATTTTTGGCGCAAGGTAGCTTCTTTGCAGAAATAATCCAATCAGTGGGTCTATGGCTTTTAGGTATGCCTAGATGGCAATATTCTCAACCACCAAGTATGGTTCCTATAACCGCCTATACATCCTTTGGAATCATGCGTTAAATAGAGGAAATGGCTCCTATGGTTCCTTCCTAATTGTGGAAAATTGGTGGTATAAGATGGCGGTGTCAACATAGACCTGAAATTGGTTAATAAAAGCATCTTCTAAATTTATCCAACTTAGGATAGATTTGGTAGGTAAGTTCAGGTACCAATTGTAGGCCATATCTCCTAGCGAATAGGGGAATAGTCTATATGCAACATCATGATGAGCTATTTGAGCCTGAGTACAAGAATCTTCGAATTCCTATGTGTGCTCTTTAGCACTTCGTGACTCTCCATGGGCGTACCTGGGGAAAAATTTCTATAGATTCTTAGGCTTTTCATGTATGCCACTAGGAATAGTTCCTAGTGGTGAAGGATTATTCACAAAGAATGCCATGGGTGGCGGTGGAATTGGTTGTGCCAACCGTGGGATTAATGGAAATTTGGGTGGAGTGAGTGGTGGTGTTAATGATGGAGAGATCAAAACCCTACGTGCCCTAGGTCTAATAGGGGTTTGAAGTTCAACTAATGGTTTTGGATTAGTAACAGATCTGAGAACTATGTCAAACCTATTTGGTGAAAAGAACCTGATTCGCTCCATTTTGTTCTTATGTGCCCTCCTTCTAGCACTAGTTCGGTTGATGTTCAAAAGTAACACAACAACGTTAAACAGAATATTTCTACTCTATTTCTCCTGAAAAATACAAATGATCTAAAACCACCTATCTTCCAAGGTCTCTTTAGTTGGTTCTCAACTGTGTTGTTATCATTTAATGGTCCATGCAACCATAATATTCAAGGGGCCTACTAGTAAATGTGTACAAACTGGATAGAACAAAGAAATTTATTATTGGTGGGTTTTAAATAAATAGCAAAAGATCGATCAATGCTTAGGACAACAAAACATGAACACATGTTCCTCTCAATTCAAACATGCAATTCCCATAATGAGTGCTTGTCGTAATCAACTAAAACCATAGAACAACATAATTTATGAAACAATCCATACTATTGCATCCATTCACAGTGCATATTTAAAGCATACAACCATTCATCATCACTCTTTTTTAAGACTTTTCAACAAAAAAATACCATAAGCTCATTACCAGAATTAACAGATCAACAAACATCAACAAACATCATTCACAAATAATGTAATAAATGGTTTTAAACTCAGAATCATCCAATGATTTTCATCAAATAAGAAACATTTATCCGCAACAAAATGCACTGGCATACGAATAACCATTTTTTATCAACATTATCATTAAACTTAATAACTTATGAATAAAACTACTTGAATTAAAACTATAAAAATTATCCAAGTATCTTGCATAAAGCTATAAACTGAAAACTATATCTAGTTTCTAGGTAGCCAATCTAGCTTCAATTAGCTGACCTTTACAATGAGGAGAGAATTATAAGTTATAGACAGAATTCACATCAATCTCTCCTATCAAAAATCACGATCCACAAATTTGGGGCCTAGATCCACAATTATAGGGATGCCTAGTTAAGTCCAAGTGTTGTCTTTGCTAGGACTATTGGTGCTGAAAGGTATGCATTGTGTCTATTTTTTCAAAAAAAACTAAATGGGAGTTCAAGATTTTTCCACTATTGATCATCACAACCAATCTTTGGTTCATCAAAAAATGGATCTAGAGATGTCTATATGTCTCAAAACCGACCTAAAGGTGTTGTTCAAAGTGCGCCTGAAACTGGTTTACAAATTTGACTTCATGCTTTAAAAAAATAGAATATTCTAACTCACTTTTTACCAATTTCCTTCAAGAATCCATGAAATTCATCATAGTTATCGTAGAACTCATTAATCACCTTTTCATCAGGTCCATCAACCTAATCTACCTTAAACTTTGCTCCTTCAAACTCTTTGGCAACTATAGCAAATATTTATCGCATCTGACTAACATCTTTTGTATTCCATCGAGTCTCAAACTTTATATTCATTAGTTTGTCCAAATGAGTCCCTTAAGGCCCATCACCCTCATTAAGTAGCTGCTCTAATCGTTTACCCTAGATATCACTGATTTCTTGGAATGAATTCCATCATCCACCCTGAGGAAAATCTTCAGTAGTAAGTTGTATAGCAATCTCCTCAAACACACCTATATGTTGCCTAATGTCATATTGAGAATTTAGGAGAATTATTTTGTGTTCAATAAGTATTTCAAATTTTTAAGTGGTGACTTTGATGGCCTTCTTGAGATACTCGGGAACCTCATAACCTAGAATCCCTAAATGAATCAACATCTCTCTAGGTGTTCTACTAATGGTTTTCAAACCTTTTAGATACTTTTTGTACTTCTCTTCTTCCTCCCACCATTCTTTAGCTTTTTCCTCTATTTCAACCAAAAGAGTAAGAGCTTCATCATATTGCTTGTATCCTTCCTCCACAATTTCTCCAGTCTCCTTAAAATCATTCAACCAGTTATCAAACCAAGTATCCTTTTGTTTCATGACATTCAACCCATCCACCTCTTTACGGATCATTAAAATAGGGATTTTTGATGGTGTTGGTAGCTCAGGAGTGGATGTAATCAACTCCTTCAAAAAATACTTCATTTTCCCAACTTGAGCCTTAAGCTCATCCTTAGCTTTCTTATCCTTAATCAATCGTGATTTGGTGGTGGTGGCAACAATATCAATTAGATTTATTTGTTGATTTCTTGTCTATTTACCCAGATTGACAATACTTACTTGATAATCTTTAGCTTGTAATTCCCTGTCATTTTACATGTAGCAATTTCTACTATCAGGTCTCCATCACCAGACAACTTTGTAGAATGAACAACATGAGGTTTCTTCCTTGGTTTCACCTTGTCTATCTTTGTTACCATTTCACCCCACACCACTGGCTGAGCTTGAACTTGTTATCTATTTTCCAAATTTAGCTTGAGCCAAGTAGGAGCAGTCGGTTGAGTATTTACCTGTTGAAGACTGGTAGGTGTTAATGGTGGAGGTGTAGAAGAAATTAACCCTACGTTCTACTCAGAAGAAGTATTTTGTTGTTCTTCTTGTTCTTTTTGCAACTTTTCTTGCTCCATTCTCTCATTTTGAGCTCTTATTTCTTCTATCTTTTTCAATTCTTCTTCCTGTTGTGTATCCTCTTCATCTCTCAACCTCTATTGTTCCAATTCCATAGCACGAAGTTCTTATTCTACTGCTTTATCTTGCTCATCTTTCTCCTTATATTCTAACTTTTGTGCAATGGCTTCTTCTTCGGCCTTCTTTTATGCCTCAACAACTTCCTTTTCTCAAGCTAGCTCTTCAACTTTCTTTCTTTGTTCTTCTTCTTCTTGAGCTAATTGTTTAGAAACTAATATTTGAGCACTTTCCATTATTTCTTTTTACTCTTCTTCTATCAAAACTTCATTCATTACATCCCCACACCATAGCCTTCCAGGCTCAAACCCAATCTCTTCTTCTCTAGGTTCTTCCTCAACCTTCTCTAGATATTCTTGCCATTCTGCTCTTTCTCCTTCCTGAGATGTAGTTCTCTCAGAGTTTGAGGATATAGGTGAATTTGTTAGATTGATCACAGGAGGCCTCTCCTCTTCAACAGCTTATGTTCCTGAAGTTGATGGCACGATAGGAGTGGTATCCTCAATTTATAGAGGGACAACAAAAGGATATTCTTCAGTAACTTCTTCCATGAAATATATAGTAGCTAAAGGTGTGGCACCAAGACCTGAAATAACCCTAGCAGCAGCCGCCTCATAACTACTCTTAGCTTTTTGCAAATCTTCATCAATCTACTTCATTGAAATTTCTTCTTGTGTTGGGAAAAACTCTTTCGTGGTTTCCTCCATTGTTGCAACACCTTTCTTCAATCTCTTGTATTATCTTATCTCGGCAAATGAACTAGGTTCACTGCTAGAACCCCTCTTCCTTGAATCCTTAACCCTCAGTTGCATTAAACGGAGGTCAATCCATTTCACACTTCTATCCACCACTACCCGTGACACTTTACGAATATTAGTTTCCTCCTTTTCCATCCAATTGATTGGCTCTAAATCCTTAGTAGCCACTTTATCCATTTCATATCAAAGATCAAGAGTGATCCCATCATCAATAATGCCTTCTAGTATATTCATTTTAACCTCAAAATCCTTCATTTGGGGAATTGTATATCTTTCATACCCTCGTTTTCTCACTTCAAACTATCCTACAAGTTGGCCCAAAAGTATTCAAGAAGTGGCTAATGATGGGGAAACTGTGAAGCATACAAACCATACATTTATCTCTTTGGATCAAAATACTTCCTGGATGTATGTTGTTGGAAATTCATAGACCGAAACTCCTCTTTTGTTGTTTCGGCTACTATCGAAGATGAACAAGAATAAAACCCCAATTTCATTGGGAAAGAATGGCAATAAGTCTTATGTTGTGCAAAAAAATTGACATTCACGTCCACGACCTGACAAGCGAACTCCATTAAGACCCATCTTTCACCACAACATCTTTGCAATTTGAAAGGGTGACCGTCAAAACCAAACAATCTAAAATAGGCGGACATGTGGTATTAGATAAACCAATATCCCCACTCTTGGATGAATTCCATGGAATCTCGTGATAAATTGAAACAAATATCACTTGTGATCTGATTAATAATAGCATATAAAAATGCATCATTGAGTCTTTTAAAATATTTCTCCACCTTCTTAAGCTCCATTTTTTCATAAACTTCCTAGACCTTCTTCTGATTTGGGCCATCGTCCATTGACCTTTCAATATTTAATCTAAGAAATTGTCCCATCCTTGAAGCATAATATATAACATACGAGGACATATAGAAGGTCTTAGTTTCCACTACTTTCAATAGTTAATCATGAATGTTATCAACGATTATTTGTCCCCAATCCAAAAATTGCTTCCCTTCTATAACATAGATCTAGCACAACAGTAACTCCTATATTTGCTCAACAAATAATTAAGAACAGTTACAAGGAATTTATAAATCTTTAATTTAAACTAGGAATCTCCCTCTTGCTGAGAGTATTCCCTCTATTTGACATTTGAAATATCACCTTGTTGACCTTCATGGCGAATGACCAATTGGCAGAATCTTCCCCAATTTGGTCAAGCATGTTTTCCTTAACACAGATCTAGCACAACAATAACTCCTATATTCGCTCAACAAATAATTAAGAACAGTTACAAGGCATTTATAAATCTTTAATTTAAACTAGGAATATCCCTCTTGTTGAGAGTCTTCCCTCCATTTGATCGTTGAATGATCACCTTGTTGACCTTCATGACGAATGACCAGCTGGCAAAATCTTCCCCAATGTTATAGGCTTCTAATTATATATGCCTAACAATATTAGTACACACAACAATTACATATCTGTAACTATCTTAAAGTAACATTCATTAATCCACATGTAAAATTAACATAGATAGTTCATATAGCATGTCAATGTCATTTAAAGGTTACAAAATAGCTTATGCCCTATGTCTATGGTTTTGAGGAAATATCATAAAAAGGTTAGTATCCAAGTATCAAAGTCTATGATAACTACAACAAATAGATAATAAACTATATCAAAATTGAGTCATAAATTGGACTCATCACTCCCCCCAACCTAAGGCTTTGTTGGTCCTCCAGCAGAGGAAGGGTTATTCTTTTGCCTGGTTAATACCTTAAAATTTGCAACTGCCAGCTATCCTCCATCAATTCTTGCAATGCATGAATTAGGGTCCCAATAGAACCCTTGATATCTGTCCAATCTGCTCCATCTTTGTCTTTTTGTAGCTATATCATACTAGTAATGCTTAAAATTTGGCACATGGCATAATAGGATAGGTGGTTGAAAAGTTAGTGGGACAAAATTGTCCTTTTATCCTTCCAATCTATATATATCTATCCACTCTTTTACATGTTGCAACATAGTTCCACAAAGAGTGAGGCTCAGCTTGTTTTAATTCATCAGTCAGAATGTTCCACCTTTGTGCCAAATATCCCTTTACAGATTCTCCTATGGTTTTTGCTACCTCCTCATATTCTCTATAAACTGCTTCTCTCTCAGGAAAGATCCTATTGCCATAGCTTGGTCTGTAAATAATTTTTTTCCAATCATTAAAAATATCCCCTAGATTTCAAGATTCAGCCCAGATGGACAGGGGAGTGTTGGATTCTATTTGCTTATATGCCCTAAACTGTTGTCCCCAACTAATCTCATTCTATATCCAAGACATAAATTCCCTTAAGTGGACATCCCCAACATACAACAAAGGATTCCAATCATGATCTTAGGACACAACAAATTCTTCATTTCAGAAGGAGCAATTCAATGCATTAAAAAATTCAAGAGGAGTCTCAATGGAAGGATTCAAACCTGAAACAATTCTTGCTAGTTTAAAATAAATATGCTTCTCCTTCAAATACAAAGCATAGACCCTTGGAGGAGTCTTGCACTCTAATATTTGAGGTACTAAGGCTGCCATATTATCCACCTTCTCCTTTAAAGCAGCAATTTTTGCATTTTTATCTTCAATCTCTTCATCTCTCTTTTGAATTTCCTTCTTCAGCCTGTGTTTCTCCTCTTTCCATTCTTCTTCCCTCCTCTATATCTCATTCCATAAATTCATAGATACCATGTGCATTGAAAAATCAGAGGGCCTATTTATTCCTACCAAAAATTTTCCTAACACTAATGCTTGCTCTTCATGTAGCACTCGTTGTAGGGTTTCTGAATGTTCAGCCAATTTCGGCTGCAAGGGTGCTTACTATTCTCCCAATTTTGGCTGCAAGGCCTCTTGCTCTTGCTGCAAGAACTCTTTCTTTTGCTCTTGCTGCAAGATCTCCTAATTTTCCTCATACTCTTGACTCTCAACTTGTTCATCAATGGTAGCAAGGTCTACCAATGTTACATTTGATGCTTCCTCAAATATGTTTTTTTCTCCAATTTTCACCTATCCCATTAGGGCCTCTGTGTCCTCTTGTGATGTTTCTCTAGTCTTAGGGTTTTCCTGTGGAGACACACCAAAGGTTGGACAGTTCTGGTCTTGATTTTCTAGGAGGGCTTTCATGTTTTTCTTCGGTTGCAGGAAGAACAATGTCAGCCTTCCATTTCTTAGAGCTTGGCACTTCCTTTCCTGTAGTTTGATTTTTAGCTTTACCCTTCCCTATTTTTTCCTCTCTCTTTTATGCCCTAGTTTGAATTAGGATGCCAAGAGGAACATCATCATCAAAATATGAAGAGGAGCTTTCTTTGTCTGACTACTTTGCCTCAGAAGAACTAATCTCTATGGTTTGTTCAACTACAAGAGGGTTTACACTAGGGCCTATGCTAGAAGTTGAGGTTCCAAGAGTGGATTCAACAAAACTCACTCTCCTCTGAGCCCTACGAGGTTGAGGCAAAACCCTAGGTCGCAAATGCTCTAGTCTAATTTGATAATTTTTTAAGAATTCTTCCCAAGTCATTTCAGACACATCATGCAGAGATTTTCCAACTAACAATTTGATTAGACAATGGTGGGAAATAGAATTATCCCTACCTTTTTGGGTCTCGGCCACCATGATTGAGAGAAGGTGGTATAGCACATTTGGCACATTCATTCTTCTCATGTGCCTCATATAATTCAAAAGTTTGAAGTGCACAGAATGTAGATTTGACTGACGACCTTCGCAGATAATGTACTTCACAACATAAAAAGCTACTTACTTTCATGGCTCAAGTAGAGAGGATCTCTTGGCTCCTTGCTTGTCCACACTCAATGGAGGGTCACCAAGTTCTATAAATTCAGCCCTAGCTAACCTAACGTCTCTGGAAGTAGGGTAATTTTCACCATCAGTAGGAAACCCTGTAACTTCTACAATCCTTTCTTCAGTAGCCATTACTTCCAACCCTTTTACCATGGTCTTTCCTTCAGACAATGTTTGGGAAAATTCCAACGCAACGTCTTCATTAAAACCATTCAGCTTTAGGAAATAATCTAACCACCCACAATTTCTCAACTTGACCAAGCAAGGTGCATCCTACAGTAATACGCCATGAATTGTGGGTTCATTTTGAATTAACCCACCTCCCATTGTTTAGTTGCCTGCAATTAAATAATCACTCTACAAGGTTTCCCTTCCTACAATCTTTGTCTGAAAGCTAAACTTCTCCTTCCTACAATGTTGTTGAATTCCCAATGCCAATGTCGTCTGAATTTTCCTTTTTGGTGACTTAGGATTATGACAAGAGCAATAAAGGAAGTAAAGGAGTAATAAATGAAAGCTATGATCGAGAAAAATGGCAGTGATTGATATCACCTCACACATGCGAGTCGTCATCTCACTCAGAATTCAAATTGGCTCAATTTAAACTTTGTTGATGTGAACCAATGTGCACTGACACGTGGACATGGTATTCACACTCCCACCCAACCTAAATTTAAGCATGTGTCCTCACATGCACTATAGTTATGATGATTTGACAAGGCAGGGAATAATTACATGCTATGGAGAATGTCTAGATTAATTTACAACAATTAAATGAATGTACTAAAATACAATTAAGAGATAACAAATTGATGTGCATGTACCTGAATTCTTGGAAGATCAATTGCAAAGATTATGGAGAAAGTACCAATCACCTTTTAAAAAGTTAGTTAAGTAATTAATGAAAATGGGGCAAAATGAAGTGAAGTTATGGCAGTGTGATGGAAGAGAGAGAAAGGTGGATATGGATGGGTAAATGAGTGAATGAATGAAGAAGTGGACCCCCACAAAAGTGGAAGTCTTTATTATGACAAGTTATGTACCTTAGTTAGCCAGAAGGAGAGACACTAGGTCTGCTTCCTTCAGCTACTAGAAGTTTGGATGTTGCATGTTGAGTGAATTGCTGCAGGAATTCCTCCTTCGAAGTTGGCTTATGATACAACTTGAGGCAATGACCATTTACAAGCAACTTAAATCTTACAGGATCAATGGTGGTGAGTTGAAAAACACCATTGGAAAAAAATTCAGCAACCTTATATGGTCCTAGCCACCTTGTCTACAACTTTCTTACATTATCCTGATACCTTGAGTCGTAGAGCAATGCCTAGTCTTCTAGTTGGAATTTCTTGTCTCTGATGAATTTGTCATGCCACTTTATTCTTTGATTCTGCACTATCTTTGTGTGATGTAAGGTTTCCTTCCTCATTTCATATAAAGCATTTAGCTCCATGATTTTGTCCCTTTGTGCCTCAGAGATATCCATCCCCAAGTCTATTGCAGTCCTAAGAGTCTTATGCTCAAATTCAATGGGCAGCATAATTGTCTTTCCATACAACAATTCAAAAGGAGTGAAGCCTGTTGTTGTTTTCAAGGTTGTCCTATAGGTCCAGACAACTTCTGGCAGCCTGTTTTCTTAATCCTTCCTATGAACAACCACTATTTTGGTCAGAATGGCTTCAATTTCCCTATTAGTCACCTCAACTTGGCCATTGGCCTGAGGGTGATAAGGAGTAGACTTCATGTGCCTTATGTTGTACTCATTGACCAGTGTTGCAACAAGGGTTGAGGTGAATTGAGCCCCTTGATCAGTCACTATCTCTCTTGGAACCCCATATCCTGTGAAAATTTCCTCATAAAGAAATTCAACAACCTTATTATCTCTTGCATGCTTCATGTCCTTAACTTCTACCCACTTGGTTACATAATTACTGCATACTAAGATATAGGATTTACCATTGGATGGAGGATCAATGGGTCCTACAAAATCCAATCCCCATTTTTCAAATGGAGTGATCACTACCTGAGGGTAAAGGAGCATCTCATTAGATTTGGTTGGCCTACCCATCCTCTGGCATCTATCACACTTTCTTATATATCTCCCTGTATCCTTCTGGAGTGTTGGTTGGAGTAATATCCTATATTCAAAATCTTCATCATTGTCCTCTTGGCTGCAAAATGTCCTCCACATGGTTCATTGTGGCATGCATGCAAAATATCATATGTCTCATCTTTCCTCACACATCTCCTCATGACATGGTCTAGCCTAACCTAAAACAAACATCCTGCAATCCATGAAAAAAGAAATGATTTTTCAATGAGTGCCCTTCTCTCTTTTGGAGAGAAGTGAGGAGGTACTCTCCTTGTGACTAGATAGTTAGCTATGTCAGAATACCAGGGTATTTGCACACTGATGGAAAACAAGCGTTCATCAGGGAAAGAGTCATCAATAACTTGGTTGTCCTTTGATGTAGTTAGCCTTGAAAGAAAATCTGCAACAACATTGGCCTTCCCTGGCTTATCCACAATGGTTATGTCAAAATCCTACATCAACAATAACCATTTGGCTAACCTACCTAATATCAGGGGTTTATTCCTGAGATACCTAATGGCTGCATGGTCAGTGTGCACAAAGATCTAATAGTTTGTTATGTAGTTCCTGAATTTGTTGAGGGCATAGATTACTACTAGCATTTCCTTCTCTATCACTGTATAATTGAATTCAACTCCTTGCAAGTTTTTGTTGACAAAATAAATAACATTTTCAATAGCTCCTTCTTTTTTCCTTAGGACTGCTCCTATGGCATAGTTTGATGCATTTGTATGGATGTGGAATGGAAGCTCCCAATTAGGACCTTTGAGTACAGGAGCATGAGTTAAAGCAGCTTTCAAATTAGAAATTTCCTTGTTACAGTATTTTGTCCACTAAAATTCAACATTCTTTAGTGAGAAGAGTGTACAATGGTGTTGCTATTTTGCTGAAATCCTTGATGAAACACCTATAATAGTTGACATGTACCGAGAAAATCCTAACATCTTTTTGTTTTGTAGGTGTAGGTAGATTTGTGGTCACCTCAATCATTGCAGGATCTACTTGAATTCCTTTGTGAGAGATGTAGTGGTCAAGGACTACACCTTCCTGCATCATCATGAAGCACTTTTCACTATTTAGAGATAGATTATGGTCTTCACATCTTTGTAGGACTCTCCTGAGATTCTCCAATGCTTCATTGAAATCAGCAACATAGGTGGTAAAATCATCCATATAAATTTCCATGCAATCATGAGAGATATCTGAAAATATGTTAATGACTGCCCTCTGAAAAGTTGCAAGTGCATTGCATAAGCTGAATGGAAGTACTGAGTAGGAGTAGGTCCCCCATAGACAGGTAAAGGTGGTCTTCTCCTGGTCCTCAGGTGTAATTTGGATTTGGAATCCATCTAGAAAAGAAAAGTATTGCTTTCTTGCAAGTGAATCTAGAACTTAGTCTATGAAAGGTAGGGGAAAATGGTCCTTTTTGGTGGCAGCATTGAGTTCCCTATAATCAACACAAAATTTCCACTTCCCTCCCTTTTTGTGCATAATCTCCAATGAGGACACCCACTGGCTATCTAAAATGGGGTAGATAAATCCTGCATCTAGCAATTTTTGTAGTTCTCCTTTTAGAATTTCTCTTAGTATAGGGTTAATTCTTCTTTGTGGCTACCTCACTGGTGTATAATCATCTCTGATGTAAATCCTATGAGTGCAAAGCTTAGGTTCCAAGCCCTTCATATCATGATATTCCACACAAATGCATGTTGGTGGGTTCTCAGTAAGTTTTTCAATGACAATTGTTGTTCTTCACTCAATTTGTTGTTGATATTTAGATATTTTCCTTTTGACACCTACACTTGTGTACTTATCTCTACCATAGTTGCTTCACTAATGCTTGGTACTTTGAGTTCATGTGGCAATAATGTATGATACATACCTATTGTTGCAGGAAGTTTGGTTACAAGAAGAGCAGGCAGAAGTGTCTTCACTAACTCAATAGAATCAGATGCATGAGAGAATGAAGCTTCCTCTACTTCACAATGGTTCTAAATTATGTTAGACAATACCTCATCTTCCTCTTGAAGCTACATGAAAGAGATTCTACCTAACATCATAAGTTATGCCACAAAATTAACTTCCTTGGCCTCTTCACCAACATTTGGCCATACAGGATTATCCATGTCATGGGATGGTTGAGCAGGAGGGTAGAGAACAAGCTTTTTGGTGCTCTTTCCATCAGAAATGGTCATATCTCTAGTCTGACATCTAATATAGCCATTTGTTGTTGCTAACCATGGCCTTCCTAGGATAATGGGGTACCCGCCTAGTGTAGCTTTAGGAGAAAGAACCATGAAGTTTGTTGGGTACTTTCAAGAGTCTAGAGTTACCACAAGGTCCTCTACTATCCCATCAGGTTTAATACTAGAACTATCAACAAGCTACAAGACAGTAGGAGTAGGTCTTATGCTTGCAACATTTAGTTGTTTCAAGATATCCTTGGTCACTAAATTTATTTCTTCTCCCAAATCAATTAGATCATTCCATATTTGGACCCTATTTATAACAACTCCTACCACATGACTCCCTAGATCATTATATTTGGGAATAGTCACTTTCCCAGGCATGATAAGAGCTAATTGTCCCACCACATGAACCATAGTGGGGTCTTTCTTCTTCCTGCCTGGCTTCTTAAGGCATGCTTCCTTAATTGCTTTGCCATTTATAGGAACATCTTTTATGGCCTGAAATAGAGGTATCTAGACACATATATGCTTCAACTAATCTAAAATGTCAAAGGTTGGTTCCTCCTCTTCCTTTTGTTTCACAATTTCCAACCTCTGGGGAAATGATGGTTTTTGTTCAGTCTGCTTGACTGGGGCTGGTTCAGGATTTTTAGGTACACTTGGCTGAATGGGAGCATTAAAAGGCTCCTCTTCTTCCACATGAAGCTCAGTGATAATGGGTGTGGAAGAAGCTGGCAAGGTAGTTCTTGAATGCAAGTGGATGTCACTTACACTCATAGCATATGCAAGGAATTGATTTGAATTAGCAGAGTATACCGGTTGTTGTTATGGTTTGTTATTTGGGTTAGGTGTGGGTTGAGTTGGTAGTTGAGTAGGTTTAGGTGTATTTGAACTTGAACTAGTAAGAGGAGGCATTATAGCAGGCTATTGGTGCTGAGAAGGTGGCTACATTTAATTGGTTGTCTAGTTTGGCCATTGTTGTCCTCCCCTCCATTGAGATGTTTGCTGCCAATTTCCTAGAGGTGGCTGCCAATTTCCTTGAAACTGTTGCCAATTCCCCTGAAGTTGTTGCCACTGGGGTGGAGATTTTTGGTGATTGTTCTAGACATTTGGAGGGTTACTCCAAGGCTATGGTGGATATCCTCCATAATAAGATGGATATGGGAGCTACCATTGGTTACCGGATGAATAAGAATTGAAATATGGTCTAGCAAAAGATAGTGGATTTGGTGGCATACCTTGTCTTGGAGCCCATGGCCTCCTTTGTGCAACATAGTAGACTTGATCCTCTTCAACCTGGATTGGCTTGAAATCAAGTGGAATTTGATTACTATCAATATTAGCTACCATCTTGCATCTGCAGTCCTTCTTTTGTATACAATGGGGGCAATACTCTACCAACATTGCCTTTGCCTCCTTTTCTTTCTTCTTGGCCTGGAATGTATCCAGCTAAGTAGCTAGATTGTTTATGATGTCTTACTTGAAGTTTTCCAGTAAGTGAGTAATCTCCATTCTTGAAACTCTATTAGTAGATGACTTACCCATAGATGATTGGTAAGCTCTCCCTTTCTTTGAAGCTGCCCTAGAGTAGTTCTGACATATCTTCTTGATATCCTCCTAAGGAACTTGGGAGATATCTCCTCTACCCATCAAGTTCAAGGCATCAGTGCAGTTGTCATCAATTCCTCTTAGGATTTTTTTATGATTCTTCATTGAGTGTATGGTGTGGATATTTCTATAGACAAAACAAAAACCTTGCAATATAATCCTCTAGGCTCTCATCTTCCTTTTTTTGCATCCTAAAAATGTCATCTCCCCTCATGTCACTGCCCCTACAATATTCCTTGTACTTCTTAAGGAACTTTTTCTTCATGTCCTCCCAAGTCTCCACAATGTTTTTTCCTAAGCTCATGAACCATGTTAATGCAACCTCTTTCAAGGTGGTAGGGAATAGCTTGAGCCTATGGGCATTGGTGGTATAGTCATAACTCCTATAGAGTATGTCAAACTCGAACAAGAAAGTATCAGGATCTTCTGTGACAAGTCCATAGAACTTAGGAAGGACTGAAGCAGGGATATTTTGGAGGTTTTCAACTTCATTTTGATGAGCAAAGGGGAAAGGAAAAGCTAGTTGGTTAGGTCTATTTCTATTTGCATCACCCATTCCTTTCAGATGTAGTTCCAAAACAAAGGGATTCTCAATTTGATTTTGGTCTTCAGAGGAAATTTTAGAACTGGTTAGATTGAGGAATGCATAAGCAAAGGGGTGTGGCTCTTCTTCTTCTTCTTCTCTTGGTAGATTCAAATGCGCATCTAGATGGAATGGATAAGGGTTATTAGGAAGGAATCTCCCATCAGTATCTCTCCTCCTTCCTCTATGCATACAGTATCAACTCACTATCAACTAGCTCACACAAAGAATTGACAAAAGAATGGTGGATCATTACTTTCCTAAATTAGGGGTATACTAAGAACAAACTTTCAAAAATACCACAGCAATAAAAAATATCAATGACTCCAAAGAGCTCCCTAGTTTGACAGCATCCCCAGCAACAACGCCAAAAATGTTGGCCTCCTACAATGATTTAACAGCTAAGCCCATAAAGCTATGATTCAAAAATTGGACATCTAATCTAAATAGTTGCCTTAATCACCATGAAGGTGCATTTAACTTGTCAACCCAGGGACGTAGACTTGAAATGGGTCAACACATTATGTGCACTAGGAATTCCAAAGTAGCCACATTCATTCTACAACTAAGAAAGACATCATGTTGAAAGTAAATTGCTTGGAAAGAAATGACTTAAATGTTGAACATCAAGCAACAACTATACTAAGCTGAAGTGCATGACATAAATGAAAATCTAGGCAAACAAACAGGAAACTACTTTGTCTGCTTTGGCTATAAGAACAATCACATAATGGAATTATAGTGGTTGTAGGAACACACAATGCTAGATTTTAACTAATAGTTGAACATAAAATAATAACTAAACTAAAGGATGGAATACTCACCAAGTGGGCCCCCTTGGATGAGTATCCCTTAAGACAAATGTAAACTCAAATGCGTGAACTTATAACTTTAGTTTATTCATTGGAAAACATAAGTACAAACGAGCAACATAACTATATTACTGAAAAACTAAGAATGCGAGTACATCATCAGACTAATTAACCTTCTGAGAAGGAGCATTTGAGTCTTACTTATAGGAAGAAAACTACTAACTAACTACCTTACAAGGCAGTCAACTCCAAAGGATTAGGAGGACGCCATTTTAGGGAAAGCATGAAAAGTGGAGAGGAGGTTATGCATGCGTGGAATCTGGTCAAACATGTTTGCCTTAATGCAGATCTAGCACAACAATAACTCCTATATTCGCTCCACAAACAATTAAACTAGTTACAAGGTGGTTATAAATCTTCAATTTAAACTAGGAATATCCCTCTTGCTGAGAGTCTTCCCTCCATTTCACCGTTGAATGATCACCTTGTTGACCTTCATGGCAAATCACCAGTTGGCAGAATCTTCCCCAATTTTGTAGGCTTCTAATTATATCTGCATAACAATATTAGTACACACAACAATTATATATCTGTAACTATTTTAAAGTAACATTCATTAATCCACATGTAAAATTAACATGGATAGTTCATATAGCATGCAAATGTCATTTAAAGGTTACAAAAATAGCTTATGCCCAATGTCTATGGTTTTGAGGAAATATCATAAAAAGTTCAGCATCCAAGTATCAAAGTCTATGACAACTACAAAAAATCGATAATAAACTGTATCAAAATTGAATCATAAACTAGACTCATCACTGCAATACTAACAATTATCAGGAAAAGAAAAGAAATGTGAAGAGAAATTTAGCACAACCATTCATATTATATCACCATTCATTCAAGATAAACTGGGGCATTTAATAAGTTCATTCAACATCTTCATGTTTCAGTTTCAGGATAGAACTAAGAACCTGACCATTCTAAGCATAAAATTGAACTCTATCAGGAGTCAGGATCAGATCCTGACTCAACACCTATACCTATAGTGATGAATAAGTCTAGTGTCATTCTGTGATCTGATATCACAATGTGTTTGGGAGGCGGGATCGGGCCCTCACCAAGTAGTGATACTCAACAAACGAAGTCAATGAAGGGGTCTCTCTAAGTTTCGATCCCGATAAGATATCAAGGATCAGGATGGGGATTTCGTTATGGACCAGACCTTAAGTATGCATAGTGGAAATAGGTAAGCTCCAAGTTTTGATCCTGACATTGTGTCAAAAATCAGAATTGGGGTGACACCAGGTCATGGCACTTAACGGTATGTTAGAGGTTCGATGTTGATCCAATTTCTGATCTTGATGATGGTGCATAGATTAAGATCAAGACATGATGTGATACCTTGACCAAAACCTTTAGCATTCTAAGGTGACGATCCAATCCCCAATCCCAACTAGTACATCGGGAGTTGGGATTAGAGTGATCGAAGGAGGTATACCCAAAATGGCTGTACAAACATAAGTGTCTTTTTGATTCCTTATTTCAAAATATATGTGGGAATCAGAAAACATAGCTAGTAATAAATGAAGCAAAATAGGTGTAACAATGTCATTAAATTAAACCTTCAGGATCAAATTATGGTTGGGTTTCAAGATTTTTGATCTAAAATGGTTAAAATTTAAAATTTATCAATTAAAACACATGCCTGATCAGGCAGTATAGAAAAACCATAGAAAACTAGGGCACAATAGGATGAAAAATCTTGGGAGCAAAAACAAAACAACACCAAAATGCAAGAAAAGCAAAAAAGACACCAAAATGAACCAAAGGATTTGAGAACGGAGAAGACGTACCAAAGGGAGCAAAGAAAAAAAAAAAACCAAAAAAGAACAAGCCAACAAACACGTGAAACAATGAGCGAAATAAATAGGAAAATTAAAAAAAAATAAGGAAAAATGCAAGGCAAAGCACCTACCTCTAAATGCAACAAAAAATCTAACAACATAGTGAGAAATTGAAGCACCTCCTCAAACCCTACTATCGACGTCGCTATGGTCCACTCTGTTAAACTGTACAAGCCAGAATGGACTGAAACCAAGGAGCAGCAGAATAAAAACTTGTTCGCACATGCAAATAGTTAGACATTAAATGTGGGTTGGTCGGGCCTCAAGATCGAGGTGGAAGTCATCAATGCACAGTCGCAAGAAAGAAGGTAAGCGGGTGTCGGGATTGGGACACGAGACGACACCGAACTTTCAATATGTGCAAAGTTCAAGCGAAGGTATGAGGTCTGAAACCCGACAAACAAACAAAGACAAAGTGGGAATCAGAATCAAGTCAGAAACAGGAACAAAAACTTCAAAAAAGTACCTGGTTCAAGTTTGGGTCTGATATCCAATTCTGAAAAACAAAGACAAAGTCAGAAGTTAAGATCGAGATGGAAACAAGAACAAGAACTTTAGAAATGTTCTTGGTTTTGGTTCTAGTTCGATGTTCGATTCCAATGCAAGAAAAAATGCACAAGGCAAAAAAGTGGAAGTTAGGATCGGGATGGAAACAAAAACTTACACCAAAAAGGGTGCAAGGTGATGGTTCCAACCTGAAACCTGACTCCGACAGAACAAAGAAAACACAAAGAAAAGTGCGGGGGTTGGGATCAAAACACAAACAGGAACTTGAACCTTTGCAAAGTAACAAGTGATAGTGTCAGTCCAAAACCTGAACCCAAAAAAACAAAGGAAAACTAGGACTTAGGAGGAAAAGAAACAACTCCTAAGACCTGAACAAGAACACCAAGGACAAAAGAAATGAAGGGGGACCCATTTTGACCAAAAACAAAATGGGATGATTATGCAAGGCATAACACTTTCTTTATCACATTTTCTATATCATGGCTATTTTGGCTATCCGTGGAGGTGGGAACATTGAAATGGGGGTTTGACTATAACAAGCATCGAAATAGCCGTGACATTTTTTCCCATTCTATTGTGTGTAGGTGTTCATTCGTGTGGAGCTTGTGGAAGGCTAGACCAACTGTGAGTTTAATTCTCTCCACCTTTGCTCTTGTCAAATTACATCTCTTAAGTTAAATTATTCTTCTTGTTATTCCAGTAATTTAGTTGTTTCATGTTTTATGTTATCACATTGTTTGACATTTATCAGGTTGTTAGTGAGTTCCCCACTAGTTTAGATTGTACTTCATACTTTCTATTCGTACAGACGTCGATTCCCCACTAGGTGCCAACAATCTGCATTGTCATCCATCTTCTACGCTAGATTCCTTTGGCAAAGAGTTGCCTAGGTTATAGTCTAGACTCGGGAATTCACTCACCTGATTACCTAAACCTTTCAGGTTGACAAAAGGATAGTGGTAGGTCAACCGCCCTTCCTTTTCACCCCCTTAAAACATCAAACGTATCCTAGACAATCCTTAGCATGAGGTAGATCATGGCAGTTGATTGTTCTAAACACTTCCATGACTTGGGGTCTTGAGCAGTCGTCCACCTCCTCTACATTTTGGTGAACTTGATGTGAACCTTGTAGTATCTATTTCTTTGTGTTGAGACTCTTTCTCTCGTATATGTGTAAGTTGTAGGCTTGTGTATTGTGACGCTTTATGAGCTTCACAACCCAATCCACTACCTCAGGGTACGTAGTTAGAAGGAGCATGCGACACGTAGAGATGGACTTTACAAGGGTCACTTCGGATCTTGCCTCCCAGGAGATGGTATCGACGATGGAGATGAGTTTCTTTGATGAAACCACTTGTGCCCCTACTCTTCCTGTCTCCCTTTTAGCTATGCCTTTAGACGAGAATGAAGCCATCCCTATTCCTATAGAGAACCTCATGGCTCTGGATAAGAGGCTTTTGGATCTTTCAAATCACTTGGGGAGAGATCAAAGCATGACTAGGCCTGCTAGGGTTATTAATGAGATCAAATATATGCTAGAAAAGAATCGGGCATGAATAGAGTTTTTTCATGGCCTCATCGATTTAGTGGAAGCATATGTCCCCTCTAACAACCCTAGATCGAGAATCACTTGAGGTCATGAGCACGACACTTATGAAAGATATATTAGTGTCTCGATGCCCATGACATCGATATATATGGTTGAAACGATCCCTTTCATCTCCATTCTCGATCTGCCTCCTACTGTCAAAGAAAGAAGAATACCCATAGGATTTGATGTTCTTCCTCCTAGGGGAAGCTATGTCCTAGGAAGTGGGGTTTACAGTGGAATGGGGGCTACTGGTCTTGGTGTGTCTGGTGGTTTTAGCAATGGCTCCAGTGGTGGTCATGACAATGGCTCTAGTGGAGGCTACGGTGGTAGCTCTAGTGGTAGCTAAAGTGGTGGCCCTAAAGGTGGCTCTAACAGTGTCTCCAATGGTGGTCACGACAGTGGCTCTAGTGGCATTCATGGTGGTGGCCCTAGCAGTGGCTCTGGTGGTGGTTCTACTAGTCCTCTTTCTTCATCTAACCTGGTTTTGAATGCTTTACTACAAAATATGGGTCAAATGCAGAACCAGTTGGAAAGTTTGTCCCAAACCTCTATCTAGCCTATCTTTCAACATTTTGTTTCGACATAGTCCCTTGTCAGTAAAGTTTTTGAACACTCCCATCCCTCAAGGGGTGAAAATCCCTAAGTTTGAGAAGTATGGTGGTAAAGGAGATCCTTAAACACGTGTCAGCTTTTAACGTGATGTGTACAAACTTCTTTCACCACGATGCTCTAATGTCCAAATTTTTTCCTCAATCTCTCAAAGATACAACACTAGAGTGGTACTATTTTTTGCTTGAAAACTCCATATTTTCATTCAACCAACTTGTAAATCAGTTTCTCTGGCATTTCTAAGCTAACATTAGGCCAAAGATGACCTTCTTATATCTTGTCTGATGTAAGCATGGAGAGCATGAGAAGATCACTAATTTCATTGCTCAATACCAAGCATTCTTTTCTCAAATCTCATACCCACTACCTGACTCAAATGTGTAGAAGGTGCTCATTGGCAACCTGCAATGACCTTGGCAAGAGAAGTTTACCTTAATGAAATATCCTTCTTTCGCACATCTGTGTGCCACATTGCGTGAGTATTAGTAGATGGTTGTTTAGTTCAGGGGATCTTCCTCGCACTCCCATCCCGAAGAAATATCTATAGTATTAATTTCAGAAAAAGGAAA
This sequence comes from Sequoia sempervirens, assembly GCA_007258455.2. Taxonomy (NCBI): domain Eukaryota; kingdom Viridiplantae; phylum Streptophyta; class Pinopsida; order Cupressales; family Cupressaceae; genus Sequoia; species Sequoia sempervirens. The sequence goes on along the minus strand of VDFB02276228.1, from coordinate 58,629 downwards.
ATATATTGCAAATGTAGTCATTGTGTCTAATGACAAAGGCCTCAAGCGCAATAGATAGTTCACTAAATTATCTCAATCTTATTCTTCTATTCTACAAAAGCTATTGAAGGATATGGTTATAACATTAGAAGATCCTTGACCTCTTAGAGAGCCTTATCCCGAATGTTATGATGGGAACATGTTTACCAAATACCATCATGTACACGGGCATGATATTGAATGTTGCATGTGCCTGGGTCATGAGATACATGATTATATAGGCAATGGTACCATCTGCCTTGATGGTAAAAAGCGAAATGCGAACAAGTCTGTGGCTAAGGTGAATAGTGAATTGCAGATCTACATGGATCCATTTTCATCACACTCTACTAATTTGATTGTTGAGCCTTTAATTCTTGGTCCTATTGATGAAATCCCTTTTGAATACATAAACATGATTTTGTTTACTTATGATCCTCTCACTCAACCTACAACTAGTTCACCAAATGTGACTTTTATATTGCAGGATTTACCCATGAATAACAAAGCCTCTCCTCTATACATTCTCGCTCACCTCAATGGAAACATTGTGACAAGAGTCATGGTGGACCCCGTGAGTTGTGTGAATGTTATTATGGAGGAGACTCTTTTGTTGAATTCCTTACAAAGTGAGGAATATGAGAAGATGAAAACTACTATACATACTCATGATGGCCTCTCTCTTGCTCCATATGGCTCTACAACTCTTTTCATCCTAGTAGGAACTAGGGATGTGGATACTACTTTTGATGTCATCCCAAAATATGATTTGTTCAGGGTGAAACTAGGCATCCCTTGGCTAGTTTTTGTGAACAGAGTCACTTCATTATTCATAAGTGTCTGAGATTATCTCACAAAGGTGCAATGCATGTTGTGCACAACACCGAGTATCAGCCATTGGTATCTTGTGGGGGTTATTTGCTTGATCAGTTTTGGCCCACCCTAGTCGATCTGCTTCCTCTAAGAATGGACCTACTTTATTTGAATTACGTTAAGTATAAGACTGGGAGCAAGGTACTGTCAAAAATGACTTATCCTATAGCACAGTGGCAGGCTGCCTCCACCTCCCAGAAGGGGAAGGGGAAGCCTACCCATGCTCAGATACCTTCTTCTTCTTTTGTAGTTCCACATACCTCTTCCTCTAGCCTGGCAGCGACACCATCGTCTTCCGCTCCTATGTGTCTGTTGGGGAGTCTGATGGTTCCAGCTTGGTGGAAGACCAAGCATTAAGTATTCAACCTTCCCATCTTACCCAGAGTACCTCAGCCTGTTATGTATGGTAAGGGGAAGGGTCCCTATGGAGTCACTCATGCATCTCGACCTCTGCAGCCTCCAACTGTTCCTACCCCTAGGGTAGCGAGTGGGAAGAGGATCATTGTTGAGGTGCTTGAGTCTACTTCCCCACTTGCTATTGTTTCCATTTCTACACATGTTCCACATGCTCCTGTCCCAAAGTCACTCCCTCTGTCAGAAACAACTATGATGGATACTTCAATGACATAACAAGAGTCTTTCATCCCTTCTCAGGCTACAACCTCTAGCTCTTGGTGTTGTAGAAACAACCTTGCGCATGAGCGCAAGTGTCGAAGGAAGGCTCTGGGTGTTGACCAAGTTTCCTCTCAGAGAGAGGAAGGACAACCAACAACTCTTGCTTCAACGCCCTATGTTGTGTCCTCTTTTTCCCCTTTTACTTCAATTCCCTCTGCCTCAATCTTGCTCCTAGATCCCCCCACGAGCATAGATGATCCTCACCCTAAGAGGGTGCAAGTGTTCATTGCTCCTTCAATCAAGCCTCCTCTTCTGATGTCCCTTCCAAGCATCCCACCCTTTCCCAAACACGTTGATATGTTGAATACCTCGGTGGTGTCTGTCATGATTTTCTCCTCTTCCTCCTCGCCTTCTACTTCATATGTAGGGATCTTGCATCCTCTAATGAAGCGCAAGATGAAGGATGGCCCCACTTCTAATGGGGGTCGGAAGAAGGGATTTCCCTCTTTGGAAGCTAGCCTTGCTTTGGTTTGTATCATCTCAGTGACAAAGGTGGTCTTGACATCTCTTGAGTTCATCACTACCCCCGAGTCTTTTAGTGAACTTGGCAGTGGATCTCGAGTGCCTCCTTCATCACCTACTCAGTTGACACATGGCACTCTAGTTAAGTACATGTTCAAATCTATAGACGATTTCCCGACTTTGCCGGTGATTTTCGCAAAATTGTTGGTGTTTACCTCATAGGAACTAAGTAAAGAAGACCTCGAGGGGCCCTCTTCCTTGGCTCTTGTCGCAGGAGAGTTAGAGGGTGTACCCTTGGGTATATTTCCCTTGCAGGATCATCTTCCTTCCCCTTATGATGATCTAGATTAGGAGAACAATAACCTCTTCATTGATGAGGACTAGGGGAGCACCTCTTCTTTACATGTGGATTAGATATGTGTGTGTGTTGTGTTCCCTCGTGCTTTTTTTGTGTGTTCCTAGAGGACCCTTGTCACCCTCATAGGTGCTTGGATACAAGAGTATTTTCGTGTCATAAAACTTCTTCTATTTGTCACATCATTCTTCTCTTTGTTGTGCTTTAATTTTCAACAATTCAGGATGATGCAAAATGTTGGGGGCATTTAGGCCTCCCTTTCATGTTGACCCAATTTTTTATTTTCATTTTGTTTCCTTGTGCCCTTCTTCACATGGTTTGATATAGTAAGGGGTTGATGAAAATTCATTTATATACTATTATACGCTATATATTTATATTTATGAGTAGCTTTGACCTCAAAATATCATATCCCCCTGTCTCTTGTTCGTTATTTTGTTTGTCATTTTTTTATCTTTCTCTCTTCTTTGCTTGCTTGATGATGTTGTGGTGCTTATGTGTTGTCCCTTGCATGCGTGAAAACATTACCATGGTTACATCTCATCATGTTTTGCAGGCCACAATGTCACATTCATTCTTTTTTTTCTCTCCTTAGGATGTCACGTGCCTTTGTGTTCAGCACACAGCATCCTAAGGGGGGCTATCATACTACTTCGATTTTCAAAAGGTGTATTCAATGGCTAATGAATCCCTTGCTGAAAATCCCTTATTTTTCAAAATTTGCATTCTTCAACATGGATCCTTAAACAAATTTTTCTTTCATCACGGATTCGTAAGATAGAATATGAAAACTTTCCTTTGAGAAGGGAGTACTTTTTCTGATGAAGAAGTCTAAAAACTTGCCCTTGTGAGGCAACATTCTTTCTTTCAAATTCCTTGATGAAAGGAATATTTCAAAAGGATTCCTTGATGCTAGAATCATTGGTGAAAAATTCTATTTCTTTTCAAAAATGTTATCACTTTTCAAACAAAGTGTCCCCTGAGTGGACCCCTTTTCTTTTGAAGGGTTCCCAAGGGACCCCTTTGAAATTTTCTCCTTCAATTGTTGACTGTCTACGTGACTGTCTGCCTATTTTCCTACGTGGTTTTTTGTTATCTAACATGTTTTTTCCACGAATTAACATGTTGCTTTGCAGGTGTGCCTGTGAAGCTACTTTTCAATCAACCTTGTAGGATCGAGTACCTATAAAGCTCCATCAGACTCTGTGGAGCCTCTCATGTCTGGCTTCCCTCAAGATCGAGCACTTGGGGGTGCCTCCTTTGCAAGTTTGAGAACCTGTAAAGTGGATTTCATCCTATGAGATCTCTTTGTTCACCGTCTGTAGGTCTATGGACTTGCAACACATTTTGTTCAACCCTCCTTAGGCCCAAAGACCTGTGGAGCCATCTCTCTCTCTCTCTCTCCTACACCCGAGTTCAACAGATTGCGGTCTACTTCCTCGATAGTTCAGGTATACATTTCTAAACTCTTTTAATCTACTTTACCTCACATTTGGTAGCACATATGCTCGCTAAAGTGGTGGAAAAATGTAATGGAGTGAATTTTCACCCCTTGCAAATTCCCCATTTACACCCCTTACCTTATAATAATTAAACCCGAAGATGCTATTCCACCTCGTCCATCCACCTTCTATCTTCCTAGCTATTGTTTGTAGTGTCAGTGGGGGAATTTTTTTCAAGGATGTTAGCCCGACGTGCGGACGTTTGCGCAATGCGCTTCCGTCCTGACGAGATTCCTACCCCTAGAATTTGCGTAGGTGTTACACTTCTTCATTGGAAATGAAGAGTAACACCCATGCACCCTTGACCAACCTCGAATGACTCTTTTGGGATTCTATTCATCCTCCAAAGGTCTTCTTCTTCATTCAATTCTTGTTCTTGAACTTCACTTAATCATATTTCACTTCTTGAGCACTCCACACTTCATTTCATAGCACTTTCTCCATTGTTGAAGCTCCAAGTTGGCACTTTGATGGTTTTTCTCCTCATGTTGTTGTGGCAACATTAGCATCTACAAGCTTGTGAGCTCACATCTCCCTTCATGTGCTTGATGGCATCTTGTTTGGGAGGTGATATCCATTTTGTTTAGCATTGTCATTTGATTTGTGTAGCATATTGTTGTTAGTGTTGCTTGGTAGTACTTTCTTTCATACTTTCTTTATCACATTTTCTATATCGAGGCTATTCTGACTATTTGTGGAGGTGGGAACACCGAAATGGAGGTTTGACTATGGCAAGCCTTGAAAGAACCCCAATATTTTTCCCCATTCTACTGTGTGTAGGTGTTCATTCATGCGGAGTTTGCGGGAGGTTGGACCAACCATGAGTTTAATTCTCACCACCTTTGCTCTTGTCAAATTACATCTCTTAAGTTAAAGTATTATCCTTGCTATTCCAGTAGTTTAGTTGTTTATTGTTTTGTGTTATCACATTGTTTAGCATTTATCAGGTTGTTAGTGAGTCCCTGTTAGTTTAGATTGTACTTCATACTTTTTGTTCGTATAGACACCAACGCTTGATCGAGACGCCAGCATGTTGTGTTGTCGTTCATATTTTGTGTTGGAGTCCTCTAACAAAGAGTTGCCTAGGTTATAGTCCAAACTTACGAATTTTCTCACCTAATTACCTAAACCTTTCGAGTTGACAGAAGGATGGTGGTAGGTCAATTTCCCTTCCTTTTCACCCTCTTAAAACATGAAACCTATCCTAGACAATCCTTAGCATGAGGTAGATCAAGGAAGCTGATTGTTCTAGACCCTCCTGTGACTTGGGGTCCTAAGCAGTTAGTCCCCCTCCTCTACAGTGATGACCAACATATATGACAAATTATAATAAGTTCCTTGCAAGGTGAGAGTTATAGACTATTCTTGGAGGTTCTACATGTGTGAGGGGCGTGAGAATTTATGCCTATGTTTTTATGAACTATTTTTGGGTCTATATATGACCATTTTTTGCTCTTAGATTTGATCCATTATATTAAATTTTGGTTTATGATATCTTGTATTATATTTTCCTATATATTGAGACTTTGGGATAATAGTTTGTAGGTTGAGATTTTACATGTTTACAAGTTTTTCAAAATGCTACTAGAATTACTCCTTGTTGTATATTGTTGAAACTCCTATACAAGGATGCTCTGCAAGTATATTGTAACCTTGAAGATTATTTACTAATATATTGAGCTACTTTGGAATGTTGGGTTTTTCTTTCGAAAGAGTTTTTCCCATGTAAATCATTGTGTAATATTTTATTGCATAGTGTTATTTTTAAATGTGTTTATACATTATTTTTGTAACAATTAAATTAAATTTGAAAAGTTTTATATATTCTCCTTTGAAGGTTTAGTGTAGAAGTTGTTTTTTCAACCTTAGCTTATTTCTATAACAATTAAATCAAATTTAAAAAGTTTTGCATATTCTCATCTCATGTTTAGTGTAGGAAGTTATTTTCTAAACCTTAAATTTCTTAGAAATGGTATTAGAACTTGATCAACTTTGGTTTCAAATGTGGTTTGTTGGGTTTTTGAGCTAATCCAAGATTGAATGAGCATCTATGAAAAATATTTTGTTTTTTAGTTGTAATAATTATTTAGATAGCAAGCACATTAGGAAAAATAAAGGTAGATAAAATTTATAGTAATAATTTTGAGATGTGGAATTTGAAGATGGAAGACTTGTTAATTGATTAAGATCTATCATATGTTGTTGAGAGAAAGTTCAAAGGCTTGCAAATGTTAGTTTGATTACTCAATATTGCTACACCCTTAATATTAGAGTACATGATAGGGTTATGAATAGTCAACTTATGGTTATTTTAACTATTAATTGAGTCATATTATCATTATTATATTCTTATTTAGTTAATTAGGTCATCCTAAGGCTTATATAGGTTATCTAAGTCAGCCTAGGTGACATCTTAGGCATAAGTAGGATATATAGGAGGTAGTGAGTCTTATTTGATTATCAGATTGTGAATTGTGCTCTCATTGGAGATATTTGGAGGTTTATCCCATCGAAGTGGATTGTTATTCTTAGTTATTATCAATTATTTGAATCATATTTCATATTATATCTTTTATTGTGCAAGTTATTCCATAACAAGTGGTGTCAGAGCATGATCTTGACACTGTGAAGGCAAGGCATTTTCTCATTGATTTTGGAGGTCATTTTAGGAAGTGTATATATTTCAAATTTTAGTAATTTTTAAAGGGTTTTTAAAGAGCATATTCAAGCAGCTACAATCCAAATTTTAGAGGAATTAGAGCAAAATTGAGTGATTTATTGTAGAATTGGGGCTTCTTTCCAATTTATTTGGAAAGCACATATCTCCAAAATCTTGTTGAATTTGTTTTTTATTTTTAGTGAGTTTTTTAAGAAGAGACGGGCCTAAAATCCATATTTTAGAGGACATAAAGCAAAATTAATTGATTTATTATAGAATTAGGATTCCCAATAAATTCATTCTCAAGGCTACAAAAACAAGTAATTTTGGGAGAATTTTTTGGGAAAGTGAAACATAGGCCCTAATAAGGCACAATAAAAGAAATTAGATTATTTTGAATTTATTTGTATGATTTATTACAAAATTATTTTCTTCCATCATGACGAGGCCTACAACAAGAGGCAAAAAGAATGCTACCACACTTGGGAAATCTTTAGATAAGAATTACGTAGAAATTGAGGATATGAAATCAATAAGGTCAAGGGTGAAATTTCATCAATGAGGAATGATATGAATGAATTTTCTAGGAAGTTGGACACACTTATTCAAGGGAAGAAGTATAAGGGAGAAGAATCACCTAATAAGGTGGAAAATAATGCTTTTGTTGGACATGAATTTTTTGGGCTTGAATCAAATCTCAAGAAGGATCATATCTTTAATAATCCTATGCCTAGGTAATTCATACCCAAGTTGGATATGCAAAAGTTTGATGGCAAGGATCCAACTAATTGGCTTTGCCAAATGGAGCAATTCTTTGATCTTCATCATGTTTGAAGTCAAAAAAAGGTGGCTATGGCATCATTATACTTGGAACTAAACTAATTTATTTGGTATCATTGGCTATGTGATGAGAAGAGAAAGAAGGGTTGTGTGGGCACGTGGGTCTTTCTTCTAAAAGTATCTAAAGGAATTTTAAATTTCTTTATTCCCTTCCTTGTCATACATTGGGAATGTAGGACAAGGAATTCCTTTATGACATTGATCCTCCCCACCTCCCTATGGTGCCTTCTAAGGTACCATCTCCCTCTCAAGCTCTCCCATTGTGACACTTGCCACAATCTTGAGGCTCGAGAGATCATCTCCCTCAGAAATCCCCTCATGATGCCACTTGGCAACATATCATGAGGTGAGATGTGTCAACCATTGAGAGCCATTGATCATCATCCAATCAATCCTAGTCATCCATCCATTTTTCCTCTCTCATACATATAAAAAACTTAGCCATTTTTAACATCATGCAAGCTTGAGCAATTTAGCACCATTAGGTTGTCGAATTTCCTTGAGCACACATACAAATCGACCATCTTGGGATAATATATGCAATGAGAGCTTCAACATACCAATTTTTTGATCGAATTCCATGGAGGTTTGAGTTCTCTTTCGACCCAATCCAATTGTTGTTTTGATTAGTTTTTAATAGTTAAATCATTCACTTTGTATGTAAATTTCATTGCACACAACTACCTTTGCACAAACCTTAATGCACCTAGATAAAAATATTAATATACATCTTAAAACTATTTGGAATAAAAACCTTCTTCTATATCATAGATAAATTGCATCACATTCTAGTAGAGAAAGAATGCACGACTTATATGCCACCGAGATCTGTCATTTCAAATAACATAAGAACACATCTCATCTAAATCTCTATAAACCCTCTTGTAATTAAATTTATAAGTCAAACCCATTTCAATTAAAAGGTCCACAAAAATACCCATGTCCATCTAAAATGAAAATGAATGCTAATATATACCCTAACCTAAACAAAAAGAAGGGATCATTGGATAGAACCACATAGACCTCCAACAAAACATAAACAAATTTAATGGAGAGAATGAACCTTGCTGTAAAGTAATCTATTGTGTACTTTCAAAGCCATGGAATGTCAAGTATATAACATGATGATACTCACTCTCATCGCTCTAATCACCAAAATCATCACAAAGGCTAAAAGTTTGAGAGAAAAGACAAAGATAATTTTCTTTAATATAATTTTAAACAATGAAATATCAAAATTAAAATTCTTAAATTTGAAAGCCTAAAGGCCAAAATATCTCACTTCATTTTTTCTTTCTTATGATGTATAAGAATAATAGCATTGTAAGTTCCTAAGCCAATTTGTTCCAATATTTCATACTACTATGTCATCAACTCCATTGCCTTTGGTATATCTCCATTCCATTTCACACACTATGGAGTGAACCAAAAAAATTGGTGAGATTTGTATAAAACGACCCTTGATTTTGACCGTGATAGATCATACAAAGGGATTATTTATCTTAGAAAAGGTGGTGTCACTTCATACATATTGGTGTTTGTCAAACATTAAAATAAATTTGTATACCTTGTTTTGAAGCCTCCATATAAGAAAAATGCATGTCACATATCATCTAGTAAGCTTACACAAATAGTTAGTTGCATGTGTATGTGCCCTACCTATGAGAAAAATGCATGTCACATATCATCCAATAAGCTTACACAATAGTTAGTTGCACAAGTATGTGCCCTACCTATAACAAAGAGTTTAAAAAAATAAGAAGTTTAATATTTTCCTCACCCTCTTTCTAATTGATTGAGATTTTTGTAGATTTTTTAGATAAAAATTATTTTGTTAACAAACGAAAAACCATTATTCAATTAAAAAATCAATCTTTAACATTTTTCATCAATTAAAAATCCAACAAAAAAAAGTCAAAGGTTTTGAAAATTTATTTTACCAACACAAATATCAAGAAACAAATATGAAAATACAAAATACAATAAAAACATAAGAACCAGTATTAGTTTAATAATTGAAACTATCAAAACACACTAAAATCCATGTCTACAAATCTAGGTCAAAGCCCCCAAATTTGACATTTTTGTGGTTGTCGCTAGTATAAGTTACAAATAATAATACACAAATCTCAAGGCCTTTGTGCAAACCAAATGTGTCCTTAGTATAAGTTACAAATAAATTCCTCTTAAAGGTATGGACACTAATAATTCACAAATATCAAGACCTTCATGCAAAACAATAGTTAACACTAATAGTACCACATGACAAGGCTTACCGTTTATCATAATTTCAAGGTAGTTTGAACACTCTAACCAAATCTATTAAGGTTTAATTTAGAGTTGCTACTCCTACTAACATATATATTAGTTTATAAATAATATATATAAAAACGTCGAGAGGTATCCTTTTGGGAATGTCTATTCTACTTTTATGTGAATAATTGATTAAATAAAAATTAAAATAATGCAACTAACTAATAACACTAATATGGCCGTTGCTTTAAGATGCAGCAAACTTACGGTGCTTTCGCAGATATGACGTTTCCAATGAAATGAAATGAAATATTTTAATGACGTCCACGAGGCCAAAGAAGCCTATGGGACCCAAGATCAGCACCGGAACAACACACAGCACAGCCCTAGACACAATTGGACGGGAACGAAACGTATTTTAGAATCAACAGACTTACATGGGCATTGAGAACAGAGGATTGCGTTGTGTTTTCCTTTTGTAATAACATAATATTGACACTTTTGTCCTTGTACTTGTGAAAAAGGCAAGATCATGTGATGGGGAAATTAAAAAACAACTTTAGTCTAATTCAACAAACAAATTCGTTGGTGGCGTACGGAAAGGGCCAAAAAAGTGGAATAGATTTGCTGGCGTTTAGCGTGTGATGTTCTACTCCTCATTTAGCTGCGGATTCGGTGTAATTGTCTCCGTCACTTATCATTTTTAAATTGGTCTCCCACGGAAGAGCTAAGAAGAACCAGTTTAGTCATTTTGGGGTCCAACCATAGATCAATGGAGGTCTATTATTGCTAGCTTTTGTTTCAACTCTTGTCAATAATAATAATTAGAGGAGTAGTTTCGGAGGGCATCTCCAAGGTTGGAAGGTTTTTCAATTTTGCAATATAACAATCTTAATTGTATTAGTTGGGTATTTCTTATTATCGATGTATATTTGGAGTGTGTTGAAATCATGTTGTAAAGTATAAGATAAGTTCTTTTTGAATTTGGAGGCATCTCATTTCAAGGAGAATTTTATCTTACACATCAAGGATCCTCTCATCTAGGGCCGCTACAACCCTTTAAAGCTACACAATCCACTAAAGTTAATGATGGTCTACAAAATAATAGCCATAAAGAATTGTTGCACCCAATGATATCCCTAACTCCTTAAACTAAGACGACCCCTTTCAATTTAGAGATCAAGGATCTCGAAGATAACGTGGCATGAGATGGTGATGTTGGCATCTTGCCTCTCATGAGTAAGTTGCATACCATCCCCAACACTTTGGTCCCTTGTGTTGATTCTCCCTCTAATGGCACCATTTTGGAGACTATCATCAACATTACCCAGTCTATAATTGAGTAGAATCCAACTAACAATGTCCATCCAGTTTATTTGAAGATCTATTTAGTTTCAATTACTTGACGAAGTTTTGATGTGGTTGTTGAATACTAATTAAGATCAATAATTGTATTGTTCCTAGGAGGCATTCCAAATAAAGGAAACATTTATAACTAGGAAAAAATAAATTGGGAAAATAAGGTTGGGGCTCTAAAGTATATTTCCTGTACTTTCAACTCAACAAAACATGCTCAAGTTATCCTACAACACAGTTCCTAGATAATTTGTGGTTAAGTCTATTATATGTAGGCCTGGGACTTTGAGTTTCACCACAAGGGCTCCTTTACACCTAGATACCCAATGTGGGTGAAGTTTCCTTTATTTAACTTGGCTTTCTGCTCCTTCCTTAAAGATATAGCCTTTCAACTTGGTTGTGTGATATGGTGCAAAATAATGCTAATAAATTTGTAAGCCATAAAGTGCATCCACATGTATGTGTTGAAGTAGACTTGTCCCAACCTCTACCTAACTTTATTACCCTTCTCAAACCTAGATTCTCTATAAACCAACTGGCTTTATATCTTAACAAGCCAAAAATTTATCTTTATTGCAAGAAGGATGACCATCTAATTAGAGATTATCCTATTCATAAGCAATGTGACCCCTCTTGTAATCCACCTATTAATCTAAATATTGGCAAAAACATTCTCCCCTCAACCCATGAATTTTTTTTTACCAATCTAAATATCCTCCTTTATCTTCTATTGCCCTTAAGCCCCAACCTTCTTTTTCTTCCTCTCCCATTCATAAGGCCACTCATTGTGTCATCCCATAATCCTTAGTTGTTGCCCCTCCAACCTCTCATTTTGTATCCTCCTCTCATAACCCACCTCCTTTAGATGCTACTCCCTCCAACACAACCTCCTTTTGTGAGTAGTTTTGGATGATGAGTGACGTGATGTATCATAAAGAGATCTCAAGGTCTCATGTTGAACATCTAACTTCATAAAAAAGAACCCCTTCTCCACCTTATTATGCCAACTCTAGCCACATCCCACAATCCTTACATTTTGGCCCTCCAACCTCTCATTTTGTATCATCTTCTAAAACTTTGCCTTCTCTAGTTGTTTTTGTCCCCAAGACAACCTCACTTCATGATGTAATTTGGATGATGAGTGGTGTATGATTAAACATTATAAAGAAATATCAAGGTCTTATGTTGAACATCCAGTTTCATGGTAAAGATCTCCTTCTCTACCTCACTTTTCCAACTCCATCCACCTAAAAACCTCTCAACATCACTCAATATCACCACCATGTGACTTTTTTATGTCATTTGTTATGCACAACTCTTAAACCTTTTATATAAGGAATCGATGTCATGTGATGGGGTGTGAGGAAGAAGAGATGATTCTCAATTCTCAACTATGTGCAAATTAATGTCTTGGAATGTGAGGGGTTTTTCAATCCTTAACTAACATCACAACATCAAACAAGTCATTGATAGACTTAAACCTAAAGTCATATTTCTCCAAGAAGTTGAAATCAATAGAATTAGGTTAGAGTTGTCTCTTCAAATAATATGGAAATATGCCATTTTTGTTCACTCCGATCATCGAAAAGGTAAGGGTGATGTGGCTCTATGAATTAACCCATGTTTGGTCAAGTTTATTAGATCCTTGGGATTTGATCCCACTTCCTATTGTGCCTAGTTCTTATGTTTAATTCAACTATTCAATTTTGTGTGATCTATGCATCTAATGAGGCTCATGACAAAACTTTATTGTAGGAGTAGACATGTAACAATCTCCCTTTAGCTAATTGGATAATAGGTGATGCTTTTAACATAATGGAGCATCCCTCAAGCCAAGGCTAGTTTGATAAATCTAAATTACCCTATGTTGAATTTTATACTTGGATTCTTTGTCATAGTACTATTGGTGATTTTAACCCGTTTCATGGCCTTAAAAACTCCCATCTTTCACAATGGTTTTCTTCATCTAGCTATTATCAAGGTCCTCAACATAAAATCAGTCATCTTGATCATTTTTATCTTTCACCATTAATTTATATTTCTCCTTCCATTGATGGGTTTCTTGTCTAGATAGATGTGGTTTCCAACCTTTCCATCATCTTTCCATTGTCATTGTGATATTCTAAATCAACTCACCACAAAATAGATAATGTGAGCTCTAAATGACATGTGTGCTTCACCCTTGCTAATGATACAAACCAAACTATTCCTACTCTAACAGAAAAATCCAATTTACTGGGGGAAATTTTGATGAACTACCATCTTCACAAGGAAGGGAAGACAAGCAAGTGACAATGGTATGATTACTTGAAGCGGGATTCATGTCATCACCTCTCGAGGAAAGAGTACATAGTGGCAGACTATGGTATTACTCAACAACGTTGGATATAAGATAATAGATGTGTTTAGATGTCATCTTATGACTCATTAGAGTGTTATTATTGTGAATCTAGTGTTGATAAGTTAGAAGGATTTCTCTCTTCACGAGACTCTTCCCCTATTCACCTTTTCTCATTGTTTTCTCAAATATCCTTAATGAGGAGTACATTCTCTTAAATTTCATTTGAAATTGATTTAGTATAATCTTCCTTAATCCCAATACACACTTGGTGTGAGAAGCTGAGTGAAAGATAAGAATTTTGAAGAAGAGTGTTTTTAGTGTGTTTACTTGCTTTGTTGAAGTTATATTATTTTATGGTTAAATATTTGTTGAATGCCTCATGATGGTATTGAGTGCTTCTCTCTTTCTTTCTTTTATGAATTCTTGAATGATTCTAACTAAATGTGATAATCTAAATACATGCAAAGTGAATGTCCCTGATTTCTGACTAACCACCTCGAACTTTAATTTAATTATTAATTTTTTTTTTCTAAGTCAATAATTTAAAAAATTATATTTAATTAGTTAACTTATTATTAAAAATTAGATTTATTAAATGGATCAAGAAAATATTAAATAAGTTTTGATTAATAGGGAAAATCAGGTTTTGAAGGGACCCAAAACCCTTTACATCAAAATGTTGTTGGAACTACATGATAGATAGCTAAAACAACAACCAATTAATAGACAAGACAACAAAATTTTGTTGGACCAATAGAGAAGACAGATAAAACAACCAAAAAATAGCTTACCAAAAGATCACACAAAGAGACACAAATATCCCATCTCAGATTGTTTAAGGTTTTGGCAACCTCCATTTCCTAGTTATAATGAAGTTAACCATGGAAATCAACTCCTGCTTTTCTTCCTTGAATGATTTCTTCATACTACCCTTTGTTCTTGCACTTGGACCCTTTTCCTCCTCTTTTCCAAGTTTCTTACCTTTGTCTTTGGTGGGAGGAGCCTTCAGCTAATACTTAGCCATCTGATCTTCCCTAAGAACATTGAGCTTCTCCAGAAGAACCTTCAGAGAGTTTGCATTGTTCTTAATGGACATGTGACCAATCTGCAAAAGTTTTTGAATATCCTTGTCAAGGTCAGCCACCTTATCCTCCATATATTTTAAACAGCTTTCACAATTAGTTTTGAAGTATGAGACCGAGCTCTCCAAATCCATAATTCTTTCAATAAGAAGATCAAAGGCCAACCCCTTAGGGAGATTGCAAGGTTTTCCTTTAGGCCTCCAATCTTAATGTTTACTTTGTTGAACTTAGTCATCACCCATTTAGCCAACTTGAAATTACAAGTAGCACCATTTCTTGCCATGTCTAACAAATCCATCATTTTAGGGTTTTTATCATCCAGGAAAACAAAAGGGAGTGAAAATGGATTTGCTGTTATCATTTGGAAAATGATCTTTTGGAGAAATTAGGAATTTTGGAGAGCTTGGATTTTTGGAGCTTGAGGACAAAACCCCTCAGGGTCAAAGGATTGGATGAAAACCCAAAGGATTTGGAAAATATTAAATAAGTTACTTTAGTGGAGAAAACTATTTTAATATAAAAAATTAAAGATGGTGCAATATAAAAGGGGGTGAAAAGGGATTTGTTGATATCAATATATTACATGCAACTTCGGTTGTGTCTTACGAATAAAAAAAAAAAAACCTATCCAAGATGAAACCTATAGCTAAAAGAGACACAAGAAAATATTTTTATAGCTATTTTAGAGCTTACATTTATGTCAATCCCCTACTCAAGTTTTCCAACCTCCATAAATAGCCAATATTTGATATTAATAGAGAAAATATGAGTGTTCTTTATCATATGTGCATTAAGGAATGAAATAAAAATTACAATACTAGGTGGAGTGCAATAGATTGGAATAACCATGCTAGTGAACGGAGAATGTGATCCCAAGTGCTATAGGTAGGGGAGAGGACCCAATACCTAAGCATGTTTCAATAGTTGTGATAGTAATTGTTTATATAATGCCCAATATTTTTATCAATATTGAACCAATAGTTATGACTTTAAAGTTGTTAGTGTTGACGATGACTACCCACAATTAAACAAAATGTATTCCTTTGATCTAAAAAGCAACCAATCATGTGATTCCACGTCAGTGCTCAATAAAACATGTTGTGAATGCAAAAGTATTGGTCTCACTTTTTTTTAGGGTCTTTTTGGACACCTTGACAAAAAGCATGCTGATGTGGCATCATATTTGATGATGTGGCCCTGAAACCTTAGTTATAAGCAGGGGACTTGCCAAGTAAGCTGCTGTAAAAAAATGGGAGTGATTTGAAATTTCCATATAGGATAATTAGAAGCACGAAGTTAGGTTGCTCAACTACTGAGTCCTCTCCCCTAGTAGAAAATGGGATTTAGCAACAACAACAATAGGGAATAAAGAAGCTATAGAAAATAACATAATATAATTAATGTCACAAGGGCTCAAAGGAGATAATGAAGAATAAAATGCTCATTGATAGATTGCTTTTATACTTTTGACAAATTTGATATTGCCAGAGAGTCTTCATATGTGCTATAGTTTTGTAAATAACTAAAATTTATTTAAAAATGGAGTAATTATTTAGGAGAGTTCAAATTTTACAAGAGAGATAACTAGAATCGAAGATATTATTCAAAAATGGGTCAAAAATGGAGGGAAAAGACAATATAGTTTGGATTCTTTCTAGAGTGGTTACCTATGGAATGGAAGGTAGTGGGGAAAAGAAATACATAGAAATAATCAATGATTAATGAAATTTTATGAGACTCTAGTACATCATGCTAGTGTTCAAACATTTCCATCTTGGAAAGGGTCTAAAAACTAGAAAACAACATAATGATGACACATGTGTCATCAAGACAAGGGGAAATGATAATGAGATGTTAATCCTTTGGTACCATGGGAGGAAAAGGTTAGGGAAGATGGATATAATGACCTAATACACATCATGGGAAATGAACACTAAAGTGAGTGAAAAATATAGCATGAAATTGGAAGGTTATGCAATATTTAACATAACATTGGGAAGGAAACTAGAAAAAAAAATGAATAACATATGGGCATGTCAAATAATGAGAGGTTCACCCCTATTAGAGGGTGGATCATCCCTCTTACTAAGGAAATTCATTCAAGTTATCCTATAACTTAATATAGGTCACCTAGGTGACCTTGAGGTCCCTTGGTCACCCCTATAGCTTGATGTAGGAGATTAAATTTTTTAAATGGTGAATATGGATAACAAGCCAAGAAGAGGGAAATAAATGTGAAGGACACCGAAAGGAGGGTCCCAAAGCACTAGGAAGGCTTCTATCAAGGTGGGAAATTTTGTGAGAATAAATGAGCACACCATTTGAGTCATAAGCTAGACCACTAAATCATCATCAAATGTGTATGTTGAACCATATATCTTTTGGTGTTTATGTTTTACCCCATTAGGTATGGGAGACTATATAAAAGGTAGGTGTCATTCATGAAATAGGTATGTGGGACCCCCACTTACCTTTACTTACCTTTCTATTGTTATCTTGATTCTATATTTGTAACAGATTGTTTAATCATGTGTATAATACAACAATCAAGAACACAATAGTGAAAAGATGATAAAATAATTTACCATAATTGCGGGTTTATAGAAATACTAGTTTTATTGTGTTCCTCAATTTATGTAAAGAACCTAAAAAATAAATGAATTGACTCAAGTACATTTTGATAAATGATAAGCTCAATATATAGCAAAAAATAAGGGCAAATTGACATACCATTGTCATGGTATTGATGCATACTTGTGTTTACTTGCTCTGATCTATGGAAATTATGAAGGAAAACATGAACCATGAGAAAAAAACCTCTATAAAGGTAAAAATGGATAAAAACCTATCATTTTCACTTGCAATGATGAAGAGAGGAGGAGAACAAAGAGAGGGTAGGGAAGGGACGTTTTTAAACGATGATGGTATCATACAAATGAACAATTAATGAAGAAATAAGGATCAGGGGATTGGATTTATGGTAGCTATTGAGACTCACATGGTCCCTCAAGTACAATAACTGAGGGAAACTCCCTCTTACGTCCTTGTTAACTTATGTCAATTTATCTTGAAATTGTGACACCCCTCCGATTTGTTATATTTTCTTTGACAACTCAGATACTTTGTTAGACCTTATTTTATGTTATTGGTATTCCATCGCTGACAGTGGAGTGATGATAGACTATATGGATGTGATGATACATTATATGCATGGTGATTATGTTTAATATGCTTTATGTTTGCATAGATGCTTAGTTGTGATGACATTGCTATATATGCTCATTGTAGTTTAATTGATATATTATCTCATTAGTTGATGTGACATTGTATTGGTGAAGAGAACGGTATTGCATCACTCGCTTGCGAGTGCCCTGTGATTTCCACAATTCTCTCTTCACAGTGTGTATGAATTATTATCTGGATACATGTACGACATTTGCTTTGGTTGTAGGTTTGCAGGTACAAGACAACGACTTCACCTGGTTTCATAGGTCTGAGCGTGTCCACTACTCAACAGTAATGTTGATTGGGAGATAGTAACTAGTTAACCTTGTCAAACCTTTATCCTACCATAGTGTGTCGTCAGTCCATGTTTTGGTCATGTTCTTTATCCATGTTGGTCTTGGTATTTTATTTATCGTGCAAGTTTAAATTGTAAGGATTAAATTACATGTTGTGATTAAGTATTTAATTAATATGGAGATCTTAGTATAAATTAATTAATTAATTTAATTTAAGTTATTATAAAGTAATTTTAATTATTAGATTAAATGCGATTTGAATTAAATAAATTGTTTTAATTGTAAATGCATATATTGGGAAAAGATCTCAGAAATATCTTGGTTGTTAAAGAAAAGATATTTGTTGAGTTAATTGGAAGTTAGAAGGGTTTGTTTTCTAATTGTCTTAAAATTGAATTCCGAAGAGATTGATTGAAATTTGTGAGAAAAGAGGAAGTTGGGTTCGCGGGAAAAGAAAATGAGAGGTTTTTGGGAAGAATGAAAGAATTTTTGGAAGTTTGAGGAAATTGTGGATCTTATAAGCTCTCTAATAATTTTATTTTAGGAATCTAGTTTGTTGAAATTCTTGGCTGTGGATTATTTTTGTTCTCTGGGAAGTGGCAATTCTTTTGGAGGAAGCTTTGGCAGCTCTGGCAAATTGAAGATTAAAGGGAAGCTCGGCATCAATCTCCGAATCGTCCGATCTTCTGGAACAGGTTCTTTATTACTTTGTTAATTTTAATTTGAAAGAGATGAGTTAAATTATTATTGTATAGCAAATTGGAAAAGTTTAGAAGAGGATTTCTTTCATTTTATAATCTTTTGTTTTTTAAAGAAATTGTCATGATTGCTACAACCTCTGTAGAAAAATAATTTAGATCCTCTGTGTAAATTGATTATTTGAAATAGATTGATACAAAAGGAAATTATAGTGGAATTATCGAACCTCTGTGAAAATGGAATCAAAACTATAGAAATTGTTATCCTTTGTTTCAAGATTATTTAATATTCCTCTATAGAAAATTTCTTCTATAGAAAATATTTGATGTTTTAGGAAACCTCTGTAAAATATTTCTACATTAATTCCTGTAGAAAACTTCTTTCTATAAAATTATAGATTCTTTGTGTAAAATTCGTCTATCTCTCCTGTAGAAAATTTTATGAGGGAATTTGCATAATTTGTCTGTAGAAAATTCCCTGAATAAAATTGTACATATATACTGTAGAATTTCTGTATGAAAATTAAATGCCCTTCTGGAGCATTTTATTGTGAATTATGTATATACATATTTATATATGTATACATATATATTTTAAATATATATATGTATACATATACAAATAAATATATATTTAAATTATTTGGGGGGCACTGTAAATTTCCTGTATAAATTTTATTGAAAATAATTGTGAAATTGCCGTACGCGATTTATTAAAAATTGCAGGGTTTTTGTTTTAAATAAATATATTAAATTTTGGGGAAGCTGGGGCTTACCCCACAGCTGCCCCATAGGGAGCGACTGTGGAGGTAGCGCCGCTGCCTTCATAGGCAACCAACCCTGCCTACCACAACGACCTTCCCCATTGGGGTTGGCTGCGTGGGCAACGCCCACAACCATTTAAATGGCTATCCTGTTTTGTTCGCCGTGTGAGTTATGCGATTTGGATTTCTATTTTGTCTTTGTTTTAATATATAAATATTTATATATATGTTATATATATTTTATTTATTTAATATATATATATTATTTATAATATATATTTTATATATATTTTGTTGGAAATTGTATTTTATTTTTAAATAATAAATAAATATATTTATTTAAGATGTTTAATTCGTTAGGTAATTATTTTTAAATGATTTTTGGAAAATAGTGATTTGAATTTTTATAATTGGATAACATAGATATATAATTACTTAAAGAATGTTATTTAGGTGCATGCAAGCATGAGTAGTTAAATTGAAATGATTAATTATTTTAATTGTGAAATTGAGTTAGATATTATGTGTGGTTGTGAAACTGTAGTTAAACTTTTAATATAATTTCGTTATTGATTATTAATTAGAATTGTGTTTTGAATAATGTATTTTAGTGTGAGATATTGATCTATTGGATTTAGGAAATCCGAATAGTAGTGCTTTTAATTATATGAGATTGTTTATTTTAATTTCTAGTATTTTTGTAATTGGGTACTGTGGGGGATATTTGTTGTAGAGAAAATATAAATCTTCCAGATTGTAATTGTGAAAGGTTGTCATTTCTGTTATTCGCTCTTGTGATTTCCTTGGGTAGTGCACGTAGTTGGATTCAGTATTGGACATTTGTAGGGATGTGTTATCTCTTGTGTTATGTTATTATTAGTTTGTACACCATCTACCCTTGGGTTGTAGAATGAGTTATTGTGTTGTCGATAGGGGAGTGGCTTTCAACGGGGGTTGGGACATAAAGTGGTCCCAGGACAACTCATGTGAGAGTCAGTGTAATAAGTGGAAATTAAATAACCTACATTAGGGGAATGGGTAGTTAACACATTTAACTTGATAATTAGCCTCGCTCATTGGCTCAAGGGCTTGTGTTAGACTTGAGATGAGCCAGGAAGGACTAGAATGGCAAGATCGTTATCTTGTTTTCTCGAAAGATAATCAATTCCGCACTACTGTGCATGTGGGGCCGATATTCGTGAGAGGTTACCAGGATAACCCAAGATGGGGGTCGGGACCTAGGAAGATCTCCTTAGGATAACCCATGCAACCTTTGTGATGCCACTCCTGCTATGACAACAGTCGATTGTATTGTACAGTGGTTGTTCTTGATTCTGTGATTCTGGAAGCAATGTGACCTTATGTTTTGTGTTTACTAGTACAGTGTGGTTTTGTACTTTGCCTGTGTCTAGAGGTAGTAGGTTAGTCTTGGTTACCTGTTACTATCTCCTAGCATGGGGGTTGGTCCTACGGGTACCACATGGCTGGGTGGCGTGCACCTTTCCCTGTTGGGTTTTCTCTTCATGTTCGTGATGGTGGGATCTTCTAGTTCGAGGAGCTTGTGTGTTTCTATGGATTTGTACTTCCCTTATATTCATTGTAACAATGGGGACACTCTGTATTGTATTCCTTATTTGTAAGCAAGGAGGATTCCTTGAGTTGTAATTGTAACATTATGTATGATCTATTCATCGTTGAATTAAATGGTATATATTGTTTAAGTGGTGTTGTATCTGTGGAAAAATGTTCATTACATTTCCATGTTTTATTATTATGCAATGGGTTAATGCTTTGTTGTATGTTGTTGTCATGAGTTAATTTCATATGCTATGTTTTAGAATAACTTGGTAAGTTTTTTGAAATTCACATGTTGATGCGTTGTGTGGCCTAGAGGATGTATGTGTTAGAGTAGTTTACTTCACTCATCATTGTTACTCTTTTTAAGGAAAAAATTAGTTATGCTTCCACAATGTTGCATCGTCCTCTAGGTTGCGGGACGAGGTTTTACAGAAATTGCTCATTGAATTTGGTTATGTCTGTTACTATAGGTAGATGTCAAGTAAAACTACTTTTATACTTCTAGTTTATCAATTTTTATTTGAATTTGATAATTTTTGAGTGTATAGGACTTGCACATGGCATAAATAGGTTTGTCTCTTTTGGCTTGTCTAGTCCCCTATGTTGAGGGGGTTGGGTGCATGGGTGTCCTTGTCATTTTACCTAGGTTACTCGAGCTACCCTAGGGTCACCTTGGAGACCTTAATCATCGTTGTTGGTCATTCTTAGTCATTTCCATTGGTCAAGAATAATCAATAATTTTCCTTTTTCACATTTTTTATGGTTGTTTTACTAGTTTTAAGTTAATTTTGAGGTTTTTTTTGTTGGTATTTTACTCTTACTCCTTTTTAATTGTTTTATTCTTGAATTTTATGCTTTTTAGGGATTTTCTAAAGGTTTAACATCGCTTCCATAAATTTGTAGGACACTTACATATGATGGAATGCCACTAGGTAGAAAGCATGGTTTGCGAATATTGTGGAGACACTGACTAGAATAAATGCAACCATCCTTTAGAGGTTGGACTAGAGAGAGTCCTAGGTTTCAATTATTTTTCCATCTATACAAATTCATTGTGATAGACTAACCTAATAAGATTTCAATTGGAACACCTTCCAATTTCTAATGATTAGAGGAGAGTTAAAATTACTCTTTTTGATGTGTATTGAATCTTAAGTGTCCCAATTTGATGAGAGATGTTGACCTTACTAGTGTTAGAGATTTTTATGGGTTGTCTTCTCAAGGAATGGTCAACCAAGAGATCAAATGAGGATTTATCTTATCGTAATTCCTCCATGCACCATCCCAACTTTATGTAAGGTTTTGATTAGTATGATTGAAACCTAAGAGGTAAGAAGACCCCTTTTCTAAGATGGTGTTGGGCATGATTCATTTAAGGGATCAAGCAAGACAAAATATATGGCTTGGAAGTTGATATAATGGTGTTGGTTTACAAAATATACTAAATTGCACAATGAGGCACTTTGGCCTTTGATTATCCTTATTTAGTTATGGTTTAAATCCTAGAGAATATAAGAGCTTATTAGCATGCGATGCCCCTAGTGGAGCCCACATGTCTTAGAGGTAGGAGTTGGTGTAGACTCAAACTCTTCAATGCAACCACACCCATAATGAACACCCTTATAGATGAATTTATTCCAACTACCTACATTGACATTGAGGTTAGATGGACACGAGATGTTTTTATTTACTCTTATTTTGATAAAGTATATTGCTCAAGTGACAGATAGGAGTGGCCAAGTTGAGATACAATCCATTTTATGAGTCCTATTATAACTTGGAAAGGAATATCTTGTAGATTTTCCCCTATGTACTCATGCTATTGATATCTTTAGGATGACATAGGCAAAGTAAGGGGTATTATTATAGACCCCTCTTACTCTAGGGATACCTATTACACGACCTTTATGAGGATAGAGTTATATATAACCCTGACAATGTAGGGGCCACTTATTTTACAATGTAGAGAGTGACCATGATAAGGAGGAGGAGGAGGAGGATTACATTCTTGAGGGTGGAGAGGAGGAGGGATTAGTAGAGGGTGAGGAGGATATAGTAACACACCATACTTCTTTCCACCATTCAGATGATAGAGGATTTGATGAGGGCCTTTAATTCTACATGACAACTAAGAGGTCCTCAAGACAATTCACTTACTATATCTTTACTTCAATTATCATGGATTATAGTTGGATTATGCTCTAATATATATTTTTTTTCTCTTTTTTCATTATTTTCTCTTGATTATATACCTACTACTGAGGGATGGAGAGACTTGATTACGACTGTATCCTTGGACCTTTTTGCTCTTGCTATGTAGAGATATAATGATGTGTTTTTAATTGATGAACAAAGGCCCCTATGGTAGAAAGATAATAAACTAACACATTTTCCCCCATATTCCATGCCAACTAATGTATAGTAACTCAAAGAACTGGAGTTGTCAATCCAAAGATCAAGGTTATTATACTTAGAGAGGAGTTTGGTGTTGGGATTGATCAATGACCAAGTAATTCAATTAATTGTAATATTTTTTCCTTATTTTTCTTCTTCTTTTTACTTCTAGATTGGCAGATAATGTGGGCTCAAGTCATTTTCAATCTTTTACTTATTTTTTGATATCATTATTAGGTTTATTCTTTGTTTGCTTAGCTTTTAAAAGCTAAGTTAATTCTAGGGGTTGATTTATTGATGAATCAAAATAATATCATCTAATACATATATTTAAGAATAAAAAACCCTTTTCACGACATCTAGGAGAAGAAAGATCAACTAAGATTGTTAGGAAGCAAAGGTAGGAAAAGAAACTTCCTAACATAATCTTGAGAGGAGTAATGTATAACAAGTTTAAAATTTGATCAAACTATTATTAAAAATATGTAGAAACACATACAAAAGCATAAATAATACAATACACAACACTATTATTTCATGGGGAAAACCATTTTAGGAGAAATACCCCACAATCCAAAACTTGCTCATTGTATTATCAAATCAAATAAGAGAATACAACATATTTGTAGAGAAATATTTTACAGGGATTTCACCAACATCAAATTCTACGGTAATTTTGTTCATATTTCAACACTCACAAATTCATACATATAGAACTACAAATCCAACACCTAATTTAAAGGAAATGAGAAACTTGGAAAAAATAGTTTTACAAGCAATATGCTAAATCCACTTGGTGGTATGGTACCCAACCAGGGCCCCAATTTGAATGTCCACTTAGGAAGATTCCATATTCTTGCTAAAAATATTAAATCATTTATGCATCTATAACTGCCAATTTGACCACCCAACTTGGACGCCCAAATTATTATAGCTCCACCCTTTAAATAACAATACTACGTGACAACTATACACAAATATCATAATGTTGGTCAAGATTCTAAAGTAATTCCCTCTATTTTAGGTTCTCATGCATTATGAAAATCTATCATACACATCCCATATGATCCCATAGATGTAGGGTATCCCATTTATGCTATAAATATCCAAATTAAATATTTCTTATAATTGCTTACAATACATTTACACATAGATAAATATGCCATCACAAATTTCAATACTCCATTTTGGCTGGAACATATTTAAATAATATAAAATAAGAAAATCTTAAATAATTAAAATAATAAATCTAGGAATTTTTTAAGGTTGAGACACCTTAATTATCAACGAGATGTTATGTTCATTTATTGAGCCATTGGTTGGTGTTAAGAGAAGTCATGACGAGTTTGATCATTACAATTTGATGAATTAATTAGATGTTTCAAGTAACATATGCATCTTGTATTGAAATATTATTTATGTAAATGATAATTTTTATTTTGAATGTAATTATAGTAGTGATTGATGTTGATATTAAAGAGTTTCTTTATGGGAGGAAAGTAGAATGATTAATTATCTTATTTGCGAGTCTAATGCACACATGCCTCTAACTTTTTCATTTTCATTAGGATATAAAATTCTTTTGCTTTAGGTTAGAGTTTGATTTAAAAAAAATGATCATTTTTTTAGAGAATACATGTAAATATTCTTTTTTCTTTATTATACTTAAATTGAAATGTTTGAATTGAGAAATAAGGAATAGTTGTTGACGGTGGCTCTTGACTATTGAGAAAATTAGAGATATTTGGCTATATAATTTTTTTCAGCAAAAAATAAACATAAAGTCTCAAACTCATATGTTTGGAAGGGCAATTCTAGATTTGGCAATCAACACTTCATCGAGCTCCATAACTTTATCAAATGATCTCCTATATATGATAAACCTACACTAAATCACTTGGGCTTGGGACTTTGGTCTTTATAATCAAAAGAACCATCTAATCCACAAATTTATCATAGCATAAAAAATATGGGGAAAATCTTGCCAACTTCTATTCATGAAGATTCTTTGTATTTGAAAAAAAACTCTTAGAAAGTTGCAAGACATTGAATACAAAGGAAGAGAAGGAAAGAGATTACAAGAAGTAAACATATTTAAGCTTAGCAACTTAAATTGCATTGTTGATGACATGCCATTTGAATTTTTTTAAAAAATATTTCTTTTTTTATTATTAATTTTTGATTTGATATTTCAATTTAATAGAACATAAGAAATTATTTGTACATAATAATTATTAATTGTTTACAAATACTTTTAAGCATCTTTAAAGATCATTTTTGAATTTTGGTTTGACTAATTTGTTTTCATTCTTTTTTCTATTATTAGTTTTTGAATTGACATTTAAATTCTATAGAATGGAAGAAATTACTTTGTCTAGTTGTTATTAATTGTATATGAATATTTTTATGCGTCTTTAGAGATCATTTTTGAATTCTAGAAGCAAGTTTCATGATTTGACTAATCTGTCATGTTGTTCTAATTCATTCAAGATTCAAATTTATTAGAATTTTTAATTCTTTCTTATGTTTCTCTCGTATATAAAATTTATTAGATTTTCTTGTGGATTGTGTTGCTCTACCTTGACAGTTATTACAAATAAGAATCAATTGATATAAATAGATTAGTTATAATCATTATAAAAATAATTTGAATGTTTTCATTTAAATATCTATTAAATATAATTTTTTTTATGCTTACAATATCACCAAAAAATATATATTTTTTAATATTTATAATAATAAAAAATTAATTATTCAAAATATTTTTTATATTTTTAATTTTTAAAAAATATTATCTATATTTCCCTATCAACACACCCATTACACCGTAAAATGCAAGTACTGGTATAGAAATAAAATAACGAAATCAACGTTCCTAGAAGTTAAAAACCTCCTATTCTATTCTTTGTTATAGGAATGCAACGTTCCCAACTAGACCCTGACGCGTTTTCGGACAAAGTCAAATATTGTTAAAAAGCAAAATTCCTTGACTGACAGCAAAATGCAAATTTCCCTTGTACGTAATCACATATTTTTCTTGCTAAAAGCTAAAAAAGTTTCCTTTTATTGAATATATGTAAACAGCGGTGAATCCCATTTCTTTATTTAACGCGCAAAAGGCAAAGCAGATCGTGAACAACCGCCGGGCGTTCACGTGAGTCTCTGCCGTAATAATTTTAACGGTAGCCTTGAATTCGAGAGGGCCATGTGCTTCAGATTTATGAGCTGTGCGCCAAACGCCAAAACAAAAAGCAAACCAAACGCGAAAGCGAAATAAATGAAAACAGAGCATGGCAAAATCACACAACTAACTTAAGTTATGCATCTAACAATCAAATCTTCTTTGCTAGTTGAAGTGTTTTAAAACTCTCTTACGGTAATATAAAATGCTCTCACTTCACGGCAAAAATCTACATCAAATTGTAAATGATTTACCGTACGAAACTCAAAGTCTGATTTGGAGCAGCTTCAACCAATCTTACTATTGAAATTTAGTTTCAAGATCATTCTGAAAGATCGCTCTACTAAAATTCAGTTTCAGCTTTCTATTTATTCAATTTTTTGGAAAGATCTGCATAAATTGCCCATTCAGGCGGTGCTGAAAATGCCGGGTGAATGCATCTCTGCAACATTGTGAAAAGGTTTTCCGTATTTCAGCAACTCAGATTTGTTTATTTGAGCGGGCGGACATTTGCTTATTCAGTCGGTGGAAGGTTCCATGGATCACGAAGTTTTTCTTGTCAGGCCTGCGGGAACAAGCGGGCGTCCGCAAAAAGGCGTTAGTCGAATTCTGAACGTGTTAGATGAGGGAATCTCTATATCTGGAGTTCTGCCCTCACTTAAACAGAGTCCCGCAGTGTACAGCTTTGAACGAATTTCTAGGGTTTTACCTTCCACGGCGGATCAAAATGAGCTTATAATTGATGTTATCGGGAGCTTCAACAAGGCAGATGAAAATCTCAGGCTGTGCTGCGACTCAAGAACGGCTTTGCTGACTACACTTTTGAACAAGCTTGACGATGTGAATGGCATTGGTATGCCATCGACGTTTTATTTATATTTATTCAAATATTTGAATAATTTATGGAATTATTATATTATCTTTGCAAATATATTTTTCTTAGTGATTGTTCATTTTTAGCCTTGTAATCTTCTGGAATCAACTCTATCTTATTTAGATTGTCCTGCGTGATTCTCGCAGAATCAACATTGAAGTATTTAAAATCTTTAATATTCGGATATTTGTTTTTGAGCGATCTTTCTTTATGCTTAGCTGAATGTGAGCATTCTGAAATCAACTACGAAATATTGGAAGTGACCAATACTGTGTTCTAAATATTTGACTCATTTATAATTTTTGCTTTTTGTTTTTTTCAATAATAGTGAAGGTTCTACTGTGCTTCCGCCCATGAGAGAAAACACTAAATACATATATCTAAACAGTCATACCACTGAGAAACCGATACATGGATGAACCCCTACAAGCCAAACGGCTTCTATCAAAACCAAAATTCAAAAACAAAAACCCCAAAACCCCACAAAACTAACAGCCTAAACCATAACAACAGTTAGAAGGCCGAACTAAACGATAACAACAGTTAGAAGGCTGACATGGGGTTTTGCCAGTCCTCTGTGCAACAGAAAGGCTCAACCCCCACCCCGCCTCTCGGCTTCTTGCCCCATATGGACCCCAGCCACCCTAGCAGCCCTGCCATCCCCAGCAACTCCTTGATTCTGCATTGCAGGGATTCTCTCTGCCTGCCTGAGCAATCCACTAGCCAATGATGGAAGGGAGAGAACAGGGCGACCAGCTCCACTCTTCCCTTCTGTGAATTAAACAGAGAATTCGCTAGCAAAGCAAGATCCTAAAAAAAACTTGTCAATTACTCCTCCTGCTGGTACACCTCCTGGATTTCATCTCTCAGCGCACAATTTCTTGACGAACACAGGGGCCATGTGACCCTCATAGAGTCTACTGCTGCTGCTGCTGAGGGCTTCTCCTCCATTCCTGCTGAGTGCAAGGCAAAATTTGGCAGCACCCTCCCTATAATGCATTCTCTAATCTCATGTTTTGGCGTCAATTCTTCCAGCTTTGAGACAAAATCAACAGCACTGGTTCTCTTGGACCCGAGTTGGCCGTTCTTTTCTAAACCCTTGGTTCCAAGGACCAATTTCTCAATCCTCAGGGTCTCCTCATTTGGGCGGTCAAGCACTGCCTTCAACCTAGTATCAGAGATAGAGCCATGAAATAATGGGCCATGCTGTCTCCCTTCTACCCACTGCATGGCCATTCTACAACACATGGCAGCCAAACTCAGCTCCATGTATCACAGACCAGCACTGATGACACCCAGGAGAGCCGAGAACAAACAAGCAAGAGACATGGTAGTCACTCTAGGGTGCAGCGATAGAAAGCTTATTGCATGCTTTGTGGTGATTAACATTCTCACTCATAATGAGGCCGCCACCTTTGACTACTGGTAACTACAGAAAAAAGTTTGCTAAAAAATTAAATACTTGAACCTTCTGAGTGGAATTACCCACATGATCCGGAGAGTCAGAAAGGACTAAACCCTCCAAACCTTCCCACCTGCAAATGATGGCTGATTTCTGCTGTCAAAGGATTCATTTCAATTTCCAAGTTTCGTGATTGATCTGCCACCTTGTTACCCTTCCTAAAACAATGCATAAAGAAAATACCATCAAAGCTTTTGCAGAGCTCCAAAGTCTTCTCCGGCAGCCTTTTAAACCTCTACCTCAGCCATCCACTCTGCTTCATTATTTGCCCTAGAGCTCAAGAAGGAAAAACTCACTTTTACAAAACGACCCTCCTCATTCTGTAAGATACATCCTGCTATTGCCAAACCAGTGTTACCTCTAGAGGCACTGTCAAAATTGAGCTTTAAGAAGCCAACAGCCAGACTCTTTCAAAATCGATTATTCTGCACCACTGATTTACTGATTACACCATGAATGGTTAAGTCATTTATAAGATTATTATTCTTGTTTTTTTTCCAAATATTTTATTGTTAAGTGATTGTTTGTGCTTTAAGGTGTGCGAGTCATCTAGAATCAACTTTATAGCATTTAAATTATCCAGTAATTTATTTAAATAGCATTTTTTTAATCTTTTTAAGTGATTGTTATCGTTGCTTGACTCTTTGATTCTTCCGGATTCAATTGTGAAATATTTAAGTTTGCATAAACAAGAGATTGATTTTGTTTAGAATATTTTGTTTTTGAGTGATTGTTCTTAGTGCGTAGCTGAGTGCGAGACTTCTTAAAACAACTGCGTAGTATTGAAATTGCCCAAGTTCTTTGGTTAAATAAGATTTTGTTGGTAGCATATATTGTTTTTTTTTGGTTGGCGAGGAGAGATTTTTAACCTGGCCTGTGTAATGTCCCCAACTCAAATCATGAGGATTAGCAGCACATTGGCTGTCCTTTCCTTGGATTACCCAAGAGGAAGATGATGTAGAGCATTATTGGGTAAGTATGGAGTCTTTGGCTTGTATTCTATTCTATTCTTAGATTGTGTGCACGTCTTTTTATGCAACTTAAGTTCAACTTAAGTGAACTTAAGTCATTTTAAGTTGTGTGCATGTCTTTTTAGGCAACTTAAGTAACTCCTAGCCAAAAGACTTACGTTGTCCCCTTTTTATGTACTTTAAGTGATTTTAAAAAGCATGTGATAAAAAGGCAAAGGGGGCATGGGTTTTCAAGGAGCTTATTGGATCAATTTTT
Organism: Sequoia sempervirens; assembly: GCA_007258455.2. Lineage (NCBI taxonomy): Eukaryota > Viridiplantae > Streptophyta > Pinopsida > Cupressales > Cupressaceae > Sequoia > Sequoia sempervirens. The sequence continues at coordinate 28,514 of VDFB02276228.1, read as the reverse complement.
AGGGTTTTGATATGGAGCATTGGATTAAGAGGGGGTGATTCAAGGGTTGAGATTAATTCATCTCTATGGGAGTTATTATATAACTCTCTAGGGGTCTTTTAGAGCTCATTATGTTGTGAGATTTGTGTTTATTGCTGCTGCAACTTGGCTTAAGATCTGAAAACCTTGAGTATCCCCGGTTTCAGAGAGACATACGGGAACCCCCTAGTTAGAAGGGTTTGTTTTGGTGGAAGAGCTTTGGTTTGTGAAACCCTGGCACATCAATTTTCAGAGCTGCAATTCTTTATCAGGTTTGGAGGCCATTTTTGGAGGTGAGATTCAAAGCATCAAGTTCAGATTTGGATAATCTACACCAAGGCGTCTTCATGTTACTGAGCATCATTGAAGATAGCAACAAAAAAGGACAAGTGAAACAGACCTAGCACTGATTTTTTGAGGATTTTGGCAAGGGCAGCTAGGGTTTTGAAGCATTTTCTGAGGTATTTGGGCATTACCTTGTATATTGCTGGTTACATTCATCTCAGGAAAAAATAAGAAAAATAATGAAAGCTGTCTCTGAAATTTTAGGGCAGTTTTAATGGATTTTCTGTAACTTTTTCATATTCATAAATATTCAGAAATTTCTATAAAATCATAGAAAAATAAAAAAAATATTTTGAGCATAGATCTGAGTTTGTTGATGGGTTTTCTATTTGCAAATAAAATTTCAGAATTTTTTATTGCATATTTTTGGAAATATTGTTGTTTTTCTATTATCCCTATTTAGGGATATTACAGCCTGCTCCAAGTGAGGCCACAAATGGGGGACCTCATCCTTGACATTAATGCACAACTTCAACATGAATCGTCCAGACTTGTGTGCACAACAATCCAGTGGGGGCAGAGAGGGTGAGTGCCCGCAAGCGCACTAGCCCAGTAGGAGTTTGGAGCACAATTTGGAGCAAAACGTCACTTTGGCATGAATGCCAATGGTATGAATGCCTACAACATTAACGCTAAGGTTCAAATCCTCGAGCACATTGGATCAGTGAGGGCACAAGGCTTGCAATCAAAATAGCCTGGCGGGGATTTGAACCTTGGTGGCCACAACAACAACACTACCACTTTACTATCACACTATGGAATTAACTTGCTGGTAGCATAGATTGTTACTAATGGTTAATGCATGAAAAATATGAAAATTTTCCAACACCTTGTTCAAACAATAGATTGATTTATGTATATTTTTTTTGAGCGATTGGTCTCAATGCTCAGCTGAGTGGGAGTATCTCAAAATCTACTGCAAAGTATTTAAATGGTCCAATATTGTGTGCTAAATATTTGAATAATTTATAAGATTATTATTATTATCTTTTTTTCAAATATTTTGTTTGAGTGATTGTTCATTTAGCTGTGCGAGTCTTCTAGAATCAACTTTATAGCGAGTCTTCTAGAATCAACTTTATAGTGATTGTCCAATGCTTTTGTTTTTTGATGTTTTTAAAGTTATTGTTCCCACTTCCCAGTGCTTATCTGGTTGATTCTTGTAGAATCAGCTGCGAAGTGTTTAAATTGTCCAATTGTCCAATACTTTTCTTAAAACAGGAGATTGCTTTTGTATAGGGTATTTTATTTTTGCCTGATTGTTCTTACTGCTTAGTTGAGTGTGAGACTTCTGAAATCAAATTATAAAAGTTCAAATCCCCAATGAAACTTTTCAAATATGAATGCTGGATGGAATGGGGGCCACTTATGAAGGACCTTGATTTGAGCTGGATCTGCATGTGCTTCTTGCTTTTCAATGAGAAAGCCAAATTGTTTGACCGAGGTTTTCCAAAAGACTTCATCTTGGCTTGGAGTTTGACAAGCTATTTGCAAATGAACTAGATTCTTAGGTCATAGTTTACTTTTATGACATCTTGGTTTTAGCCAGGATCAGGAGGAACATCTATATCTTTTACATCATGTTTTTGAGGCCTTGTTGAAACATCATTTGGTGATAAATCTCAAGAAGAGGGAATTTGCCAGGCAATCACTAGTCTACTTGGGGGAAGTTTATAGCTTCTTTCTTTCCAGTCCACATCTTGCAATTTTAGTAAGTGGCACGCCATTCGTTTGGAGTAAAAATTAGCCAGTTTCTTTTGATGATTTGATTCAATGGGTTAGCAATCTACCAGTTTTGGATTTTCATAACTTGCAGCAACTATTCATTTTTAAACAGATGCAATTGGATCTGCAGTGGAAGCTTTCATGCAAAGACAGAGACAAATGTTATGTTATTTTAGTGGGACAGTCCTAAATTACTCAATGTAAAAGTTGTACTCTTTAATCCAAGTGGTTGAGAAATGGAAGTGCTACTTGTTGGGGAAGGGATCGATCATTCATACTGATGCTAAGTTGAAAAGATCATTCACTTTCCATCCACAACTGGGTGGTCAAACTGTAGTGATGAACTCAAAAAATTGGGAAAACACCTAAAAGTATTTAGAAAGCATCTAAAAACATGGGATGAGAATTCAACAAACATTTGACATTCTTACAAAAGGACAATGTACACATCTACAGAAAAGGTTGCATTTGAGACATGTTTATGTTATTTACCTCCAATGCAATTAGATGTTTATGGACCAGAGGAAGAAGAGAAAAAACAGGTTGTAGCTGAACCTGTATGTATGCGACAAAGAGACAGAGCAAAGTGAGCAAAGGGAAGTTGAATTGTTTTTGCTTCCATCTTTTTATGTGAGAAACATTTAGAATCCTTTGTATGACTGTGTTGCTCACTTGTAAGCGTAAACCTATATCCTTGGGGACATACAAAGGTAGTGAAGATTAAATTTAAAATTTTTGAGGTAGAAGATTACTGGACATATGATGGAAGCAAGCACACATGTTGAATAAGTAAGTAATCTTGTTGTATGCCTTGACACAACATATTACATTGTACCTATGTTTTTAGGTTGTAATCCCAGTCCTTAGTCTAGTGCTATTATTCAAGTAATGTTTTATTTTACGTGGGATTAATGAAAAGTTAAGCCACTGGTTAATTAAGGTCCATGGATTTTGTGGGCAGAGTAACATTCCTAATTAAGGGCTTATGACTAATTCTTATTGTGGCAGACTGGTTCAGCAAGATGTACATACCCATATCTTGCAATAAGACTATCAATGTCCACGTGGCAGCAAGCTTGTTCTTCAGTAAAGTGTGGGTACTCTTGTGCTGCCCATATCCATTATTTCATTTACAAATTCAAGATTCTTGGAGAAATTGCAGAGCACATTGTAGGAAAAGACAGGTACTAAGTTGAAAAGACCAATTGCATTCCATTCACAAATGGGGCATCACATTTTAGCAATGAACTTGAAAAATCGGAAAAACACCTAAGAGATAAATTAGAAAGCCTCCAAAGACATTGCATGAGAATTTGACAAACATTTAACATGATAAGTAGGAGGTATTTTTCACAGCGTGTCAAATTATGATATAGCTATCAAGATTCAACCGTGTAGTTTCGAGTCAAACTCGAAACTACATGGTTGAATCCTGATACCAATATCATAAACATTTAACATTCTTAAATGAACTCGAAACTACACGGTTGAATCCTGATAGCAATATCATAAATATATAACATTCTTAAATGAAACCCATTTTAATGCCAACATTTCTTTCCAATGATGCATTTGTGTTGCACATTGTTCACTTTCGTTTTTCCTCATATGGTGTTGTGAATTTGTAAATGTCTCTTTTATATTGGAAGCTTATGCTCCACTTTTGAAGGTCTTTTCATCTTCATATGCCTTTCATGGAGGGGCTCATTTGAATAATAGAGTAGAGCATTCTACATGGGAAGGCTAATACATTTGCATCACCTTTCGTAGACACGTTTGGGATCTATTTTTGTGTGTTAATATGTTTTATTTACACTTGTGGTCTAATGTTGGGTGTTAATATAGCTTCTTGTCTAATAGCATTTTAATTTGTACCTTGTAGTACAACACAAAACAACACAACATGTAAGATAGAACCTTTCTTTAAATTTGAAGGGGAAGCCCCCTTTTAAAGGAGCAAAGGAAATGATAAAATTTCCTTACATGGAAAATCACAAACAAAACCTAGATGGGGATTTATTTGAGTATGTGGTGTACACACGTTTAAAGATAAACCTATCCTTTTGTTCTCAAGATAAACTTATACATTACATGATACACTTTATGTTTTTTGCCTAACACGGAAAACTTAAATGACAACAAACTTGCACAATTTTCAGATAAAGATAGAAACTAAAAAGTATGAATCTTGCACAAGGATTGAATTAATTTGAATAAGAGATGCACAATTGAGTAAAAGAAATCAAGGAATTGCATACAAAGCTACAATTACGAACTTTACAAGAATTGCAATATAAAGCTTGCAAATTCAACAAAGCAATTCGGTTTACCTAGCACATGCACAAGATTTTGCGCAAGACATCAAATAGGCATACCAAATTCTATAAAAAAACTAAATGCAAATGACACTTATAATTGTTACATAGTTTTGTGTGAAAAAACAAAAAAAAAACTAACTCAAGCTCCTAAATTTGATCATGGAGATCCTTTGAAAATGTTATCTTCTTGAGAACTTGTGAAACTCAATGTTCAACATGTTAGATGTTGTTTGTGATGAAGACCTTTTTTTATGACAGATCATCCATCTCAAAGTGCCTTGGATGAAGAGTGAAGGAAATGATAAGGTTACCATGATGATTGCTGAAATAATGCTGAAATAATGGAAATAAGTGTTAATCTTGTTGGAAACAAGCAACACTGAGAGGGGGGGGTGAATCAGTGTTGTGCAAAAATTCAACTTTATTATTCTGTCATTTAACTTACTTAACCTTTCGACAAAAGAAACATGCATCAACAGAAAGAAAATAATCACAACACCATAACACCGAAAGTTTTACGTTGAAACCCTGTTAGGGGAAAAACCACGGTGGATGGCCAATCCACAATATAATGAGTATACCCAAAATGAGAAGTACACAATGGGAATGCACTTGCATTCAGGCTCACTGCCTAGAGCTCACTGCTCAAAAAGGATGGGCTCACTGCCCTACAATGATTTGGAATAGATCCAAAAAAGTGAACTGATGAAATAACATCCACAATGCCAGATTATAGTTTCGATTAAGCTCTATAGATAATCTTCTGTCCTTTTGCACAAATCAGTGTTGTGCAAAAATTCAACTTTATTATTCTGTCATTTAACTTACTTAACCTTTCGACAAAAGAAACATGCATCAACAGAAAGAAAATAATCACAACACCATAACACCGAAAGTTTTACGTTGAAACCCTGTTAGGGGAAAAACCACGGTGGATGGCCAATCCACAATATAATATGAGTATACCCAAAATGAGAAGTACACAATGGGAATGCACTTGCATTCAGGCTCACTGCCTAGAGCTCACTGCTCAAAAAGGATGGGCTCACTGCCCTACAATGATTTGGAATAGATCCAAAAAAGTGAACTGATGAAATAACATCCACAATGCCAGATTATAGTTTCGATTAAGCTCTATAGATAATCTTCTGTCCTTTTGACTGATTCAACAATTCTGCTCTGCTCTGCACAACTCGCACTGCAAAAATCTTAATGCACAAGTGAAACTGTGCATAATCGCCTAATTGCTATTCTGATGATCGCAACACACCACCACACTTCTTTTCTCGCATACCAAATGATATAGCGAATCTCTTATATATATCCGCATCTAGAAATAAAATCGCTATAGGTCAGTCTTAATAAAACTTGGAGATATTATCAACTGTTGGCCCAAATTTACAATTAAATTTTCAATTTGGATCTAACACCGTCGGCTAGACTATAGCTGGGACCCATAATTAAGTATTTGATCATAAAAACATTTTAAATAATTTCACTTTACACATCCACAATGCGTCACATTCACTGAGTTGGCTACAATGAACAAATAGACAAAAAACATCCTACCGAACCTCCAAGCTTGTATAACGACTGATGCAACACCATAAAATTCAGTAATAAGATAACGTACATGCTCAACAAGCAATCCCGGGGATCCACAATTCAAATCGATGATCTGGTGAAGTAGATAGATTAACTGATTGACCGGATACCCTGTTCTTCAAATATTCTGTCGGTAACACACAATATTTCACTTTATCTAGCGGTATGACTAGATGCTGATCTGCGGACCATGGAAATGACTTCAGTTGCCATCAATGACAACACTAGAAGCCATATGCAACAATCTCCCCCTTTGGCATTGATGGCAACACTTAGTGAAAAATGACTAAGTGTCAAAACTCGTAAGTACACTGCCAAAATTCAGAATACTGCTCCCCCTAAGAATGTCAAGGTATTTTTCACTGCATTCTCTCCCCCTTTGACATCAATGACAAAATTGGGGAATCCAAAATTGCAAAGTTGTACAAACATAACCCGAGACTTACAAAAGTTTGAAGACGTTTGCAAAGTTATTCTTTAGTCCACTTAAGTTTGATTCCCAGACACTTTTCAAACTCTCCAAAATGGTTATATGACCACAAAGTAGATATGACAAAGTTTTTGCTGCTTCGAGACTTACAGGATCTAGAGCGGCCATAACATCTTTAGCCTCTTTCAAAGCGTTCACCATTATCTCAATCTTTGTACTTATTAATCCCCTGAGTTGACATACTCTCCCAATAATCCTTTCATTTTCAAGTTTCAGACTCTTTATTTGGTTGAACAAGGACATTACCTGAATTTCTTGTTTACAAACACTTCCGGCTAATGGGTCAAAAGTATTGGAAATAGTGACCAACTGTTGTTCAATGTCTTTCACCTTCTTCTCATTTGCTTCAGTAAATTTTGACAAGACCAAGCAAGACTTGTACACTTTTCCTCCTTCAGACATAGTACCTTGTATATTTTTTATGCAAGTGCCTAACAGGTCTTTGTCTTTGGCAATCAATTCATTTAGGCTACCAAATCTCTTCTCCTTTGTAACGACCTATCCTATACGTGAAATAAAAATTCCTTATTTTTTATAACTTTTAACAAAAGTAAATGAGTAAATAATGTTGTACCCAAACCAAATTTTTTGCTTCATCAAGGCATTTTGTATTTAAAAGTCTAAATCTTGTTAAAATGTTGTAAAACACAGTTTTGGGCAATATCAAGCATGGAGTTTTTGTCAATAGTTTGTCAGTCAAAGTCAGTTTTATTGAACAGAACCTGAAGCAGAGACTCAGAATGGAGTATTCACAATGGAGGAGCATCTCACAACGGCATTTCACATTGCACACGGTCATTTTAGTGATCAAGACGGAGTTTTTAATGATCAATTTATGAAGATTTTTTTAAAGGAAAAGTCAGAAAGTGCAAGTATAGCCCAGGGGCGCCCAACTTGTTGAAGGTCAAGATCTTGTCTAAAATGCTCAAGCATCCAGTCAGTCTCTTCAGAATTAGTTTGGCTATCCGTCGAGCTATCCAGCGAGGTATTCCGAAACTCACAGCTCCGGAAATCAGCGACAGAAGTTGAAATCCCTAAATTTCCAGATATGAGAAATTTGTCCTTTTCAGGCAAAAGCGCGCCTCTAGTCTGAGGGCGCCCATCTTAAGGAGGGTGTAAATCTCGACAGTTTCAATGGCGGATACAGTCAATTGGTTCACGATTAGCCTGCTCGTCCAACGAGATATCAAGCACAGTCATTCGAGTTTCAGAACTCCGGTGGCAGTCATCCGATCGGCTTAAAATGAGTTTTTCCCGTTTTGAGCTTCTCGTTTATTCCCAGTGCAAGTCTGGCTTAAAGGACCCAAATGGGAATTTGCGGGAGTCTTCGACATCGTAATACTCTAGCCTAGCTCGCGATGCACCATTACGCTTGTCGATCCGATGTTTGGTGGTACGTGGCGGAGATTCTACCAACGTAATTTCACGGGCGGACCAACAAATGATTTTCAGTGTATTTCCACAGTCTAGAGGCGCCTAGCCTTTAGGCCTGTCAGATGAGCCCGTTCGCGTTCGAAGTCTTCACAGCTATTGAGCGTAGTCATTTTATCTATTCAACGAGCCTAGCCGTCAGCCTCCGGGATTTGGCAGTCGCTCGTACGTGCGAGGTCTTTAGTGTAATACTGCAAAGCGAAGACGTCCGAAAAATGGCTAAGTCTAGAGCGGTAATTTTAAATAAAATACGCACTGGAGTGTTTGAGGCCTTAGAAGCAGTTTTCTTGCTTCATCACCTCCAAAGACTTCTCTTAAGGGCTCTTCCGGCTGTCCGTTAAAACAGATAGTGCTTGAATCGGGTCATCCCAGCTCCAGATACCAGACGTCAAAGTAGGGTACTTGGATGAAAGTTCAACTTTCATCAAAATGACACCAGTGCAACCAAGAGCCAGGGGCGCTTTTACTTTTGAGGCCCTTAACACAACTTTCAGGTGTCGTGCATACAGTCGTTGGATGCAGAATGTCTCTAGGCACGCAGTGGGCTTCGTTGCTTGTCAGCAGGGTTCACCGTTCACCGTCGGCAGCCTTTGAAGCGTCAAATGGCAGTTTGAGAAATGGCTAAGTCTGGAACCCGTAAAAGCAATTTAATCAAAGGCGCCTAATTTTTCAAGGGGTTAAATGATGGATTTTGCAGTAGTGTCTCCTAGCAGACATTTCTTCCTTGTTCAGTAGGCTTTCCGATGAATTCTTCAGATCAGTCTCAGCATCACCCGGTCATCCGGAAATCAGTGTCGAAGTTGGCCAGTCGTGACAGTGCTGTCAGCTATTAAATAGGGAGTTAATAAAAAGTGAAGTATCTTGAGCAAATGGACGCCTATATGCTCAAAAGATGACTTTTCGGAATCGTTGAAGTCTGACGATGAATCTCAGAGCTTCAACAAAATTGTCAACTGAAGTTCAAAATATACCTGTTTATAAATGGCGATTTTCTATTTTTGGCGCCCTTGCATGATAATAAATATTTTATTATTATTTTCAAATTTGAACTTCCAGACAGTGGCAGTGGAACTGAAAGGCAGCCAATCAGAGGACTTCTATTCTTGTTAGGGTTTTGAGTTCTTGCAGTTATCAAATTGGTGCGAATTTCTTCTTATTTAACATGGCGCAATCTTCATTGTTATTCACAAGCTTTCAAAGGAAATTCGTATTTCATTAAGAGCAAATCCAATCTTGAGTGGAATTCGTATTTTTCAAAGGCAAATTTATTATCTTCAAAGGGAAATCGAAGTTTATTAATTTCAAAGCAAACTTCAAAGATAAATTCGTATTTCTTCAGAAGAGAAGGCGCATATCTTCAAAGCAAATTCATCCAAAACAATTCGCAAATTCCTCAAAGGCGTTTTCATAAAATCAATAAAATTCGCAAGTTCTCCAGAGATTCAAAGGCGGATTTCACATTCAAAGGCGGATTTTAATTCCTCAAATGCGAATCCTCAAATTCAACAAAATTCGTATTTTCTTCAGAGGAAATTCGAATTTCTTCATAACCAAAGGCGCAAATTTCAAGAAGAAAATTCGTGGTTTTCAAAACAAGGCGAATTCTTCCAGTTCAAGGCAAAATCTACATCAATTCACAAAGGCGATTTTTCCTAACATATCTTTTTGCAGATTCAAGTTCACAAATATCAGCAATCTGAAGAAATCTTGGGCGATTTTCACAAGAAGAAGACATAATAAAAACGTCTTTTTCATCCTTTCAATCACAGATTTCTCACAAAATACATTGTGCATGTTCCTAAAATTGGCAAATTTGGCAAGTCTCAGTATCTGGATCATTCTTATATAATTTCCTCGAGTTAGAAACGTGTGTTTGATTTTTCATGAATTTTCAGCTTCAGAACATTCGTTCTCGAATTGCTAATTTTCTCAAGTGAAAAATCTTTGTACAATCGAGTAGAAGTTGAATTTTGTAAATCTGACATTCTGGGTTGTCTTAGAATCATTTTCTGGACAAAACCCATATCTCGGATTTTTCGCTGAAAATAATTCTTCGAAAGGCTATTTTTAATTCTCACAGGCTATTTTTAGCTTCCCAGAAATCTTGTCAGAATATAGTCAAGTTCACAGTCAATAGGCTAATTTTTCAGAATGCAGTTCACTCAGCTCGAATACAGGACCAAAACCGTCCTTACTCATGATTTCCGTAGGTTGGTTGAGACAGATCTTCACAAAGTATTACCAGAAGCAGTGCTAGACCCAGTCAAGATCAGAAGTTCAATCATTCAGAATATTGAGCAATCTGGCTTATTAGAGGCCGCTTCCATACCTATCTCCGTTCACTGTATTGAATTCGTGATGGCTTGCATTAAGCATTACAATTCTACTACTCGTGAGATAGTGTTAGTTGACAGACGGGTCATTTGCAATCTCAAACCTTTGGACATCGAAAGGAGTTTTGGCATTCCTCAACACCAGAACAGCCTAGTTGTTTCTATGGAGCAGTGTGCGTAGGCATTTGATGCTGATATGGACAAGTGTAAGAAGAAGATGGCAGAAAGATGGTTAAAACAAGCAAAGAACAGATTGCCAAACAATGTGGGTCGCGGTGAATAAAAGGATGAGTATGCCATTCTAATCACACTCCTGAATCGTGTCTCAGGTCAAGAACATGCAAATGTTTTCCACCCTTGGATGTATTACATTATTGGTCGCATCATTTCTGGGCAGGAGCATTATGACTGGGCATCCTTCATTAGTGACATTCTCCACAGGCAGATCACCGGTTTCTTAGTTGCCCATGAGTTTCACATGTGTTCATATCTAGTGTACTTGATCGCTTATCAGGGTCAGTTCCGAGGACTTAACACCGTGGGCATCCTCAGTGTTCAGAAGGTTTATCAGTATTATGATTAGCTTGAGTTCACCAGAGCTGAACGTCATTTCAAGCGTGTTCACGAAGCTTTCTTGACTTATACAGTGAGGAACTTGGACCGGGAATTGCATGTTCGTATCTCGGCAGTTGCTAGGGCAGCGATGGATGGATGGGCGGATTGGTTTATTCAATTCCCAACATACACCTACATCCGAGTTTACGGCTTCACAGGAAATCCAGCTATGCTTCCACGTTATCCTTCGGATAAGACAATCTTTCGGAATTCCTAAGACAGATGCATGATGTTCATCGTCTTCTTCGCCGCAGGCACAGACCATCTCTCAACTTTCCTTTTCAATTTGGAATGTATTGGTGCAAATCGGCAATTGATAGTAAGATTCGGCAGGCAGAACTTGAGAAATATCATCTTAAGTATCTTCGTTTAAGCATCGCCTATATCACGGCTAAACTGGCGGAGAGGCATATCCGCGAGCCTTCTATGGAGGATTATTGGGCAAATTCTTGAGATGACTTGGTTAGGCATAGAATACGGCCAGCTTCTCTCTCTCCACCAGTTTACTGTTTTCTTATCGAGGATGTGGGAGGTTTATCGAATGATGAGGAGAAGTTCTTCCCTCGGTTTTTTGAAGCGAGTCGATACACAACCCGTTAACGGCCGATGGGTGAATGCGCCAAAGAATATGCAACGGTCAAGGAGAGTCAAAGTAGAGTTATTGAGCGGTATGCTACCTCTCGGCGGTAGAACAAGGAGGTAAGTATTCGAGGCCGAGCAGCGGTAGTGGTAAATCATGGCTACCTTCCTCGTCAAAACCTAAACAAAAGAAAGAGTAATCCTCCCAAGAAAGTACAAGCCAAACAATTCAAAGGGCGAACGCCGCTGATACACATCACGAACTGACGGAACAACCTATCCGCGAGAGCGATTCGAGGAGGTTGGTTGAACTTTGCCGATTACGGAGTTCGACCTCCAAGTTCCCTACACCGGTTGAGCCAGCTACGATTTAATTCACATCGAATTGGATTTAGACTCTCCACCTCGCAGTGGGTCTTCTACACATTCACTCTCATCAGTACCTCCTGTCGCTAGTGCAGACCCTTCTAGTAGCATTAGCCGAGATCAATCTTGGATCGAAGCTCAGCTAGGAAGGAAGAGGAGGCAGCCATCCTATGTTCTTAATCATTCTGATTTTGATGACATTTACCAGGATGCGCCGGACAAGAGAGTCAAGAACATGGTTCACGTAGAGAGAAACACTGACATGGAGATTGTCGTTGAGACTGCAGTACCTCCATAGGGAAAGAGTTTGGCTGAATTAGAATCTCAGGATTTTGAGGTTATCACAGTCAACCTTGGTCGCAGCACACGCCCGGACTTCGGGGTTGATCTTCTAGTTGCTATGGATAGTGCGGGGATAGAATTACTAAGGGCCGGAGGATAAGGCAGCCCTCAAAGGCTGAAATTAAACGACTTAAATTCGGTATATTTCCTAGCGTGCATAGACTTAGATGCCATTAGTACACTCCCACCGATGCTTGAGCCTCGGCGAGCAAGGTCAACTCGATCCTTGGTTGCATATAGCTGGCGTTTGGAGGAATAGGAGGGAGGTTAAGATTTGCTAGGAGCAGTACTGTAACTACCGAGTTATATCGATTCGCGGTACAATGCCGCGAGAGCTCGTCTTAGTCTTGGGGATGGCAGAGGAAGATATATGGCAATTAACAAGCCAGGAATGAGATTATGATTGCTCACGGTGTGGCTTATGATGTCTGATCCACGCAGGATCGCAGGAACGAAGGCTATCTACTCTTGGAAGACACAATTGGTTTGAGGGGTAAAGATAGGGGGCGGTTAACGCTCGAGAGTTAGGCGAGTGAAACCGCGTCACTAGTGCACTCCGTTTTGTGAGAACTTTAGTGTCTAAACGCAGATGCCCGGATTATCCAGTTGAGAGGTGGTGCCTCGTGGAGCTTCACCAGATGTTGATCGAGCTCAGGGCACTCATTCATACCATTTTAGTGGGAGACCGGTAGGTACGTAAGATTACTTTCGACTTCTGATCATGTCCGGCATTGTTGATGAGGCAATGAGGGTAAGAGTGAACTTCAATCTCCGGATCCTGTTGGTGAGGATATCTTTGCATCGACATAGCATTCTCAGAATGAGTCTCATAGCTCGAGATGGTAATCTGATTAACAATCTCGTTGAGGATTGATTGCTTTCGAGATCCGCGACCGATAAACTTTAGTTAGCCTCGGGGATAGACATTACACACCACCGCGGTGAACTTGGTGTTACCTTTCAAGTTAACTTCGATGTTGTCATCACATGCATACCTAATGCGAGATTTGCTTTATTGCCAGGTTTCTTTTAGGGTTTTACGTTAGCTGATGGTAGTCTTCCAGTTAACTTGCTTTCAATAAGGGCGTGCATGCTTGCACAATGCGTCCATTTTTAGATTAGATGTTTGGTTAAGCTGATGGTAGTTTTCGGTTAACCGTATAGTTTACTTCATTAGGGTTTGGCAGCAAATCTTGCATGCATTGCAAGAACTGTAGATGACTCAAAGGTGATTTTAGGGTTCCCTACACCTTGATGTATATAAATAAGAGCTTTTGCTCATTTGTAAATAACTTTTGCTTGAGAGAGAAATATATGCTGCGCCTACCTTGCCCTCAATATTGCTCTTTTGGTATTTGTTCATGTGTCTTCACTATTGCAATTAATTGTTATGCCACATAGGGTTTCAAGAGATTGTAGTGGTGAATTCTTTCCTTAGTTTAGATAAATCTGTTTGAACATCTTTATCATTGAGATCAATTGTTATGCCACATAGGGTTTCAAGAGATTGAGGTGATAAATCTGTTTTGTGTCTATTTACCATTGTGATCAATCGTTATGCCACATAGGGTTTCGAGAAATTACAGTGATAAATCTGTTTTGTGAATCTTTATCAATATAATCAAAGGTTATGCCACATAGGGTTTCGTGAGATTGTGATGATAAAGGCTGTTTTGTGAAGACTTTGCTATTTCAATCAAGTGTTATGCCACACAGGGTTCCATAAGATTGTCTTGGTAAATTCTTAAATCTGTTTTGTGCCCAATAAGCTGGTTTAAATTGAGATGATAGTTGCGCCACCTTGCCCTCAAGTAGAGAATTTAAACCCGTTTATCGTCAGTTAGTCAAACCTTGCTCCGTTTCCTCTCGCTCTGTTTTCCTGAGGAGATTGGATAGATTAAAATTTAAGTTGTAGTTAGTAGATCTGCAAAACCAGAGAAAACTCAGCTGCAACGTATAGGTTCTTTCAAGAAAGCCTTGTGCTTCTACAGCTGAAACAAAAAGACAGGACATAGTTTAGCTTATTTTCCTTTGCAAGTATTTTTGTCAAAGCACAACGAGGGAGCTTCCCCTCCTAATTTGAAGAGCACTCATTGCGTAGTGTACATAGGCTGTTCATAACAACTTTTACTCCAGAGTTGTTAGTTGTTACGCCAACAAATAACACTGCAATAAAATTTTTTCTTTTCTTTTCAAATTGAAATACATCATATAAATACAATTTAAAGCTTTTTACAACAAAATAACTTTTATTATTTCAAAATGAATAACAGAGTACGAAAGCATAAGAGTACATACACAACTTAAACAACTTTTGCACAAATAGAAGTAAGACGGTCCAGTATCTTCCCTTTCATATCTTGGTTCTTCAAACGTCTGATTGTGGAGGAGAAACATCACTCGGGTGTTTTTCTGCCAACCACGGACTAATATTACGGTCCCCTGCACATTCATTTTTTAATGAATGGCCCTCCCTTCGTCGAAAGGATTGGTTGAGTAACCGATTCTGTTAACCAACTGAGCATAGTGGTGTGTCCTACATAACTAGATTCTTGTATCCCACAATCCCAAACTAGTATGTACTTATTGGATCACTGTGAACTGACAATGTAATCATCTCCCGATCTAAGAGTATGTAGGTACATTACATTACCATGGCCATAGTATTCTGTTTCAGTAAATGACTGAGTAAGTCATCTATCACTTACACTACTCGGGGCCGATTTGACTTTGGGCTATCTTACTCTATGCGTAGGCTATGTCCTTTAATGGGTTCAGTTTACCCCAGACTTCCTACCTGAAACAGTCTATTAAGAAATGAGCCAATAAACAAGTATCTAATATCCTGACTCCTGACTTAGGAAATCTTTATCCTAGGAGTGAAGCTTGTCAGAGTTAACCTAATAACATAAGCTAAAGATCATACTTGGTTTGACATCATTTCATTCCTAGTAGATATTAATTACTCTACGTATTCTCCATATACGGAGATCATACAAAGTTGCAAACTCAATCAAATGCACATAAAAACCCTTCATAGAATAATGCATATTTAAGTAAAGCTACCCTTAAGCTTTTTAAACAATTGATTCCGTTTTTAAAACCCTTTTATCCTTAAATCCTTCTTTTAATCTACCATTAAAAATGTATTGAATTTCCTAAGCATTTACCCTTAATTGCATTGTTTTCCCTCATTCATTTGCCCTTCAAATACAATGAAATTCCTCACACATTTATTCTTAATGAAATTTCATCAAAACATTATTGATTTGCTACAAACTATTTGCATATTTCATACTAATTGCAAATATCAAACTCAAGAATAAAAGAGAACATTCAAACAAGAATTACTAAATAGATATCATGCATATTATAATAAGCTCCTTTCCCAGCATTGTTCCGTCAGCAACTTCCAGAATTCCCAAATTGAAGATAACTGCTTTGCAAAATAACTCTTTTTCAATGTAGATGACTCCTTCAAATCACTCTTCTTAATTAACCCTTCTCTATTAGAAGTTGTTAATTTATTCTTCTACAAGGGATTTAGCACAGTCTATTAACAACAGCTGGTAAAAGTTTCTAATTCTCACACTCTCAGCAATTGGTAAAATGCAGCAATAGATAACAACACAGCAGCTTGGACAATGGACAAGAAAGCTCTCAAATTCGCAAAAGACAAATTGCACAAGAATATTTTACAATGAATGGCTAGGCAAGTTTTTATAGGCCCATAATTGCAACTATTTCCTTCATTTTGGGCATGTAGAATGACAACAAGGCGCATATACCTAGTCAAATGTCACTTGGCAAGCAACTAAACCCTATGTCACCTCAAAAAGGAGTGAATCGACCTTCTTGGAGCCAGCACAAGCAGAAAAATTCAACTTAAAACTCAGAAATCGCCACCTACAAGAAAAACGTCTTTTCTTGGCGCATAAAAACAAATGACTCATTTTGCTGTGATTTTGTCAAGTCTCAGCTTGTTACAACACAAAATCATTGGCTAGCATTCCCTATTATCCAGTGCTGAAAGTTTCCTCCTCCATTTTTGCTGCGTTGAAGCTTTCTTCCTTTTCACGTGAAAACTCTCAGCTGTGTTTTGTTTATTTTTCAAATGTTTACATCAAATATTTGATTCATAAAAAGGTTTGATACTTTATGAAGTTTTATATTTTGGCTCAAGACTAGCGACTATCTCCTTTAAATAGTCCACTTAATAAACTTGCTCATGTTAAAAGATTTAAATCTTTTAACTTTATTACTTTAGAGTTCAATATTTATTCTTTTAAATATTTACAAATATTTCCACTTTGGAGTTTATAAATATTTTCACTTTAAATATTTAATAATGTATATTTATATATTTTATAATACATGTATTTTTATTAAGTATTAATATATTTATATATATAAATATATATATATATATTTTCAACATTACCATCGTAATGTATATAGATATATTTATATATATGCATATATTACCTTAATATTAATACATATATTTTATACCTTATAAAATATATATATATATATTTACACATGTATTTATTTATTTATGTATATATCATAAAATATAATCACATCATTGATATATACATTTATACATACATATATATGTAAATTTCCTAGACAATAATATTAAAATATTATTTTCACCACAGATATTAGGCGGGATGTGTACGCATATACATGCGTATAACCATATATACTCTTGTGTATATGTATGTATGCATATATACATGTCGACACATGCGTATGGGCATATCCATCTGCTTAACGTATGTATATATCGATATGTCTATACATATAGATACGTATAAAGAATGTATACATGTGTATACGTACCCACTCAACCTTTAACACATATCTATCACATCATTCATACAAGGGGTCACAGTATAGTAAGTCTGACATTAAACAATCATTACTAGAAGATTTCCTCTTATTCAGTTTGACAGCTTGTGTACTAGTAGCCTTTATCTCTCTTACTACTTCTTCTGAATCAGTTTCTTCCTCTTCATCTGCAAACACAACTTTGTAAGATCTTGTGCTTTTATTCTTCTTCCTTTTTCTGGAAGCCTTGGCTTGATTTGACTGAGCTGTAGGGGAACTTCTAGTGTGAGCAGGAGATGTTCCTGGACCAGCTGATTCTGCCTTTTCTTTCTTCCTAGTTGCTTCAACTTCATCTCTTTGCCTTCTCACTTTCAGTTTTTGCACAGGAATGCCCATACTCTCTGTAAAAGCTTCTGTCTCTTTTCTTACCCTTCTAATTATCATGGGCTTTTTCAATTCTGAATGAACCTGCAAGCTTTTCTCTACATAAGTACCAAACCTTTCTTCGCCCTGATCCGGTGGTGAATTCAGTAGGTGTTTAGCATACATCCTTAGAATGTTCTCATCTACTTCATAACCCATAGCCATGATCCAAACTGTTCTAGGATCAGCAGCTTCCATATGGCACTGGTCAATGTCTATCATGAAGCAAATAGTGTCTTTGTATTGCTCTACTATTGAAGCAGGAATTCTTTCTATGGCATGCATCAAATTCTAAAAACTTTTAAAGTATCCCCATAGGATTGTATTGCAGGTCTGTCGATCACCCAGTCCACATAACATATTCCATAGTTGGACAGCTACCGGCACATCATTACGCCATTGAACTTTACCAACTCCCGGTACCTCACCCGAGAAGCAGAAAAACAAACATATTAGCAGGTTACCGTATTTGAATATGTTCTTCTTATCCTTCTTGATTTTTCCCAAATTCTCCAATAACTGGCTTCTGAGCAGTTCACATAAATCATAGTCTGCATTCTGTTTGACCATTTCATTTGCTGTGTAGATAGTTGTGCCAAATACTGAATTCTCCCAGCTTGAGTGATAAATCTTATAGCCGATAACCATTGATGCAAATTTTACATCCATTGTGGCAATATTGTCTATCGTCATTGCTCTTTTGTCCCATTGCGAGCTTGTCGCATCAGTAACCTTATCATTCTTCATAGACTTCAAAACTAGAAGTTTACCGGTGGAATTTAGTCCTGTAATTGCACATATAGCTTCTTTTGTGATTTTGAATGGCACATCCAACCACATGAATTCATCATGGACACGGCTCAACACATATCGAACCCATTCATCTTCTTCAAATATGGGAAATTTCACAAATTTCTTATCCTCTAGGGTTTTAAATTCCGGTTTCACAGTATAATATTCGTGAATTATATGATGAGAGTACAAATCCATCAAATGAGAAGTTCCGAAATCTTCAATGTTTGCATGCACATAAGCCCTAATATCCTCAATATACAGGACTCCGTACGACACCGATGAAAATGCACCTAAGGGCTTTGTATCTATGGACTTATACAGATGCCATTTGAACTTTGGACACGGCCTATCCTTAACTTTGACTACCAGAGGAGTAGACATGATTGCAATCACACAAATTTACAGATTTTCAATAAATACCTTTCGGGGACGAAAACGGAATTTGATTGTAGATTCTCCTTTATGCTTGAGTCTCTCCACAAATTCACAAAGATCACTTCAGAGCTCTCCAAACCGCTTTTCTCCAAATGCAATATGACAAATGAGGGTTGAAGCCGTTCCTTTTATTGTCCACATACCTAACTCCTTTATTTTGCAATAAATGCCCTTGCCCTAACTCATCCGGTTTCCTTCCTTTTAGGCACCGAGATTGATGACTCTTATGCGGATCTCCAATATGCTTCACTAATGCCTTTAATTCATTTCACAACATTTGAAAAGTATCAACTCTCCTACTGGACACATTTGGATTCCAGTATCATTCACTTGCTAGAGGGGGTTTAAGAGTTTTTCTTGATAGCTCCCCCTATGCCAGAGACCTAAAATTAATTCCCTGAGGAATTACCAGAAGTTGCTTTTGGTGTTGGCACATTTCCTTCTACAGAGGGATTCTTCTTCACCCATTTCTCTTGCATTTGCTTTCTGATCGCATCAGTAGTGACTTTTCCTTTCCCTTTAACATCTTGTTGCATGTTCTGTTTTACCGGACCTCTTCTGTTCCAATAGAATCCAGCGATGTGGCCAAATTTGTTGCAATTGTAGCACACAACACTTCTCTGTCCATGCCAACTGTTCCACTGGCTTTGATTTGATTTGCATTGATTAGCAATATGTCCAAATCTATTGCATGCATAGCATCTGACATCTCTATGAAAGTTATTCATAACAATTCTGCATTCACTTGACTTATAACCATACTTATAGCAATTAAAACACTGACCTGAGAATGATGGTTTTCTTGTGTTCACCCTACTCCTACACTAAGAAGCCATATGACCAAATTTGTTGTAGACATAACAATAGCCATTAAATCTTTGAGCATTTGGTTGCCTTACTGGATTTCTTTTGGCTCCTTTCATTTGACTTCCTTGTCTGAATCTTCCTTGTCCGGAATTCCTTTGTCCAGATCCGAAACTTTCTCCTTCTTCATATCTAAGACCTCGTCTGTCACCATCAGTTCTCTGTCCTTTGATCAACTCATCAAGTTTGGCTGAGCTTGCTTTGAATTTCTCCTTATACTCATTTGTAATAGCAAGTTCATCTCTGAGATCATCAAGCTGCTTTTCAAGCACTTCTTCATTGTTCTTGGATTGCTCCAATTCATTATCTAGTCGGCTACATTGTTCAAACTTTTCTTTCAAAGACTGTGCAAGCTTTTCTTCATTCTTCTTTCTGTCCTCAATCTCCTTTGTCATTCTCATCATGATAGATTGCATCTCATGCTTCAAGACAACATTCTCTTTGGAAAACTCTTCACATTCTTCTGTTTTCTCTTTCAGAGCCAAACTGAGTTGTTCATCTTCCATGCTTTTGTTCTTTTGTTTGAGTTGGCCACATAATTCCTTTCTTTTCTCCCTTGATTCATTGATTTTGTCTTTTAGTGACTGAATGAACTTTTCTGCATTCTCAAGATTTTCTTGCAGTTCCCGGTTCTCAAATTTTGACTGGTCTAGATCATCAAGTGCCACCATAAGTTGTTGTTGAAGACTGCTTGTATCCATTGAAAAACACCTTCCAAGATCTCCCCAAGCTGTAAGATTTCTTCCGAGGAACTAGTGTTATCCTAAATTTTTAACTCGTTTCAAAATTTAGGTAACCAATCAAAATTTTCTTAAAAGCTTGAGATTTTTCTTCTCCAAGGCACGCATTACGAGGTGCAAAGGGTGGAAAATCTCTGTTTCAAGTTGATTAACCTTTGGGCTACTCTTTTTCCTCTTTACGTTTCCGTTTTCGTCGATTTCTGACTTGTTTTTAATGTCTTTTTGGCCAATTTCGGGTTTTCTGAGCAACTCAGCAAATAGGGAAATTTAAACTCCAAAGCAAAATTGCTAAAGTGTCTGAAAAACCCGAAATTGCTTAAGTTATCTAAAAAACCCGATTTTTATTAAGGTCTTTGTATTTTGACAAAAAGCAAAATTGCCAAAGTTCATAAAAAACCCGAAATTGCTTTTATGACTTGAAAAGTCCGAATTTTTCATAAAGAGTTTAATTTTGCTAAAATGAAAATTGTCTTTTTATCAGAAAAGTGCGAATTGGTTAAAAGCAAAATTGTTAAACTGTCTAAAAAACCCGATTTTGCAAAAAAGAGCATGAAAGACCTCATAAAAAACCCGATTCATCTTTTTGCTGTTATTTTTCATTGACAAATCTTCTGAAAAGCCCGATTTTTCTTGGATTCAAGCTAGTTGAATTGTTCTTGGCATTTATTTCCTCATTTCATGGAGTTTTGGTCGACCTTGATGCTTCAAAATCGGATTTTAACCAGTAAATAGCCATTTTCTGTCTTCTTCAACGCGTCTAGGGTTTTTATCTCTGCATTTTTGCGTATTCAACTTGTTCCAGGTATGATTCGCACTTATTTCTCTTCCTTTTCAATGTTTTACTGTCATATGACTGCGTTTTTGTCTTTTACATACCACGTTTTTACTTTTTATCACTGTTTTGAAACGCGTTTTTTATTTTTACGCGTTTTTCCTTCCGTTTTTTACTTTTATCAATGGCGTTTATGTGTATTTAGTAGCATCTTTTATAGTTTCACAAAAACGCGTTTCAGTTCTCATTGTTTATCTTTTTAAAACGCGTTTTTCTTTGTCTCAAAGCCCGTCTTCATACTAAAACGTGTTTTCTTGATACATTCTTGCCTCTTTCATTTACTCACCTTTCTCTTTCATTTACTTTCACTGCCATTTATTCCTCCATTCCATTCGCCCAGCATGTTTTCTCCATATTCCCTTCATTTGCCTTCATTTAGAAATGCGTTTTTCATATATACATTCATACGCCTTCTCCATTTCATTAAAATTTTGCCTTCCATTTCACATATCTCCACACTACCATGCTTGATGCATATTTCTATTTAAATCTGCCTTATGATGAAAACACGTTTTTCATTCTACCATTTCCAGCAATAAACAATTCATTCCATTTTCATTTATCCATCTTTCATGTCGCCTATGCTCATTTCTTTCATTTCATTCATTCGCCATTTCATATATCCATCACTATTTTTCACAAATAAAAAATTTCACTTTGTCTCTTATTTCGGGTTTTTAGCCTGAAGATACAATTTCGGGATTTATATTTGAAATAACAATTTTTAAAATTGCCAAGTTCGAAAATTGTTAAATTTCGTAAAAATCCCGATTGCCTTTGAGGAAATTGTCAAAACTCTGAAAAATCCCGAAATTGCAAAAAGCAAAAATTGCTAAAGTGTCAAAAAGTTCCGAAATTGTTCAAGTCACTCAAAAACCCGAATTGCCTTAAAAAGCACATAAGTTGACCTTTTTGGACGAAATTTCAAATCCAAGTTTTGAGATCCCTTTATCTTGCTGTTTCAAAGAGACAAAATGCCGTTTTCCATTCCACCATTTCATCCATTTCGAATTCATCTTCATTCACCTTCCATTTTTCTTTCAAAGTCCATTTCATTGTTCTAGGGTTTAAGATTCGCCATGTCCACTCACGTTGATGCTGATGATGTGCTGACCTTATGGGATTTTCACCGCAGTCTTGCAGATTCTTGTTCAATGACGGATGAACCAACTTCTCCAGCAGGCAAAAAGATGAAGTATAAGTTCGACAAATATCAAAATGAGATCTCTCCATCTCACGTTGTTTCAAACATCGATGAGATCAAAGATACAGAAATAGGGCATGTTGATATGTCTAATTTTCTTGAAAGGGTTGAGAAATCTACGTCTTCTGATATGCAAAAGTTGCTGAGAAGTCATATCCATCTCGTGGCTTCTTTTCCTGTTGCTGCCCTTGAACCAGAATTCGTCCTTGCATGTGCAGCACGCTTTGATAGACAATCCAGGACAATTAAGGATGATGATGGCAACGTAGTTATCAGACTTGATGCTGAGACAATCAATAGAGTTTTCAGAGTACCTGATGCAACCACTTATTCAGAGATTTCATTAAAGAGTGCTCACAAACATTTTGAGCAGAAAAAGAATGATTGTATTAAACACATCAACTCTAAATGGCTTCTAAAATCACGACCTTGTGCGACCCGTATGCCCAAGTTGTATCGGTCTGATTTTATAGAAGAAGTTAATGACATGATCACTCTTTTGAGCAGAATTGCAGGGTTGAAAGTTTCTAACATGTTTGAAAGCTGGATGTATAAGTTCATGGTTGTCATTAGAAAAGCACAACATCCAATTTTCTGGGGAGAAATAATCAGTGACTGTTTGTGCGAACAGCTTGCACAGGTTCCTACCACTCTGACCTTCTATATGAATTCATATTTGGTCTACATAGCAGCTTCCTTGAGACATTTTCCAGGCTTATCTCCTGAAGGCGACAGATCATTGGTGCCCGTATGGAAATATTATGATCAGCTGACTTTTATTCCAAGTCGAGCGCATTATAGAAGGGTACAAGATGCCTTCTTTGGTTATTTTATGTGTTTGTTTGACAAAGAGTTGGTAAATAACAGGGTGTCAGATGCAGCTTGGAATAAGGTAAATCAATATGGCTGCTTATTCCTTCAATTTCCAACATTCACCTATATGAGAGTTGGCTGCTTTGAAGATCAGCCATATATGCTACCGAGATATCCTACTGATAAGATCATTTTGATGGAGCTAGGAAGGCAGTTGATGTCAGTTCATTCACGTCAAGCTTCACAACACAAATCTGGAATTGGTATTTCTTCACATAATCCATTGGTAATTGGCAGGTATTCTTTGACAACCTCTTCAAGAGCCAAAGCAATGGAAACTGAACTTCAGGAGATAACTTTGAAGAGATTCCAAGCTAGAGTAGATTTTGATTACAGGAGGATGAAGGATAAAATAAAAAGAGTCTTCACTCATGTTCACCGCATCGAAGACATTTGGGCAGACCTTCGGACAGAAAGGGATGTATATAAAATGGATTATTGCAGGCTCACTTTGGAACAAATCATTGATTTGAATCTAACTTTAATTCCAGAAGGAGTAATTGATGATAAGCAGATTTTGGATCCTGAGTACGAAGAACAGGGAGTTGCTAATGCTCCCATTCCTGCGATTCAATGGTCTCAGAGGGAATCCGTCTCTATCTTTGATAGATTCCAATCAGTCTTGGCGAACACCAATTTTTGGCTCAAAAGCATAGGTGTCAAGACCATCAAAATCAGAGTTAGAGCTGAAGATGACCCAGCTGGCCCTAGAGGATTGAAATCAGAAATTAGGGAACAATCTAAGGAAGGAGCTTCCTCTTCAAGTACCAGAATCAAGCTGAAAGTAAGCAGAGCTCCTGAACAACCATTGGATAGTGAAACATTAAAGGGTAAGGAAGTCAATGAAATGCAGATTCAGGTATTAGATCAGCAAGAAGAAGACGAGGTTCATGAGACCTCCACTATCCTAAGTGAGATAATTCCTCACATTGAGGCTCCAATACCAGAATCAGCTATATCCCCTTTGTCTCCTATCGACAGTGATGTTGATTCCTTCTCTACCGTTTTTGTTCCTTCTATTCCACCACAAGAGACTTGTAATCAGCCTTCATCTGTAACAAATGCTCTCACGATGAACTTGCCTAGTAATTTCAAGAGTATTTTTGATATCAATCCAATCTTTTCAGCTATGTCAGAAACAACTCTTCCAGAAATTGATACGTCCGTCACGAACTTTGATTGTTTCATGGCCAATCCTAGTTGCAATTTGTCTTCTGAGCAAAACATTGTTGCTATACAAACTGAGGCACCTTCAAGAATTTCTGTTGTATCTCAAACTGAGGCTATTTCTACTGAGACCGCAATTGCCATTTCAGATGTGACAACCTTGGATCTTCCTCCATGGTTGAATTCAATTGCTCCTAAGAGAAAGAAACAGGCAGTGTCTCCTGATATTTTTGATTTCCGAAAATTGAAGAAACAAAAACCAGTGATTGCAAAGAAAGCCAAAACAGTCTCACAGGTTTTTGTTGACAGCAACAGGATGAAATATGCTGAGATTGCAGAGCCCTTAGTTGATAAACCGCATGAAGAGATGCAGGTATCTGACTACAGGTTCACGAGGGTGGAATTGGGTAAGCAGACTCACGCTAATATGATGCAGGATGCTCAGAGTTCAGTGACAATTCTGACACAAAGCTATAACGAACTCTTAGCTAAAAAGGAAAAGCTCAAAGAAGACAATGCTCAGCTGGTTGCAGTCATTCAGAGGATTACAGGATCATCAGAAGCAGTTGATTCTCTATCTACAGCTCCTCCAAATGAATCAGTCAGACAGTTAGAAAGAATTGCACAAAAGGCTAAGGCAATTGATTCATGGATAACTCAGCTAATTGAGCAAAGTGTTCCAATGATTGAGAAGACGTTGCAAGTTTTCAAGAATGTAAGGATAGCAAGGACAAAGTTGAATCAAACTTTAGAAGCCTTCAAGCAAAGTTTAGAAACGCTTGAAAAAGATTTGAAGATCTGGAGTGAGATAAATCAAGTTGATTTATTAATCTTATGCAGCAATTTGGTTTTGCCAAACAGAGAAAAGTACATAGAATTTGAGGAACTTATGACAAATAGGTCATTGGTCATTCAAGATCTTATCAAAGATATCCAGGCCACTTTAGAAATGAATGACGAAGTTCAGCAGGATATTCTTTCAAATTTTGAAAAGATCTCATGTACCGTTTTGAATCAAGAAGATGAGTTACTTGAAGCTGATTCAGTTACTTCAGATATGGCAGCCAATCTTCGTCAACAAATGGAATCAGAGCAATTTTCTATGGATTCGATTCAAAAGCTTATCAATCATCAAACAATCCTTGAGAAAATGCAAACTTCTTATGAAGAGCATAGATTGGCAACTATTAGATACTTTGATGTAATTCTGAAGACAGTTGCAGTGGCCAAGAACACTTTGGGTCCAGATCCGAACGAGTTGAAGACCATCATCAGCAAATTCTTATCTTTCAAAGATAGGAATGAAATAAATTAAGTTTTAGATTGTTTTATGTAATTTTACTTTCGACAATATATATGTAAAAACAAATTTTGTAATTGCAAGTGTCTTTTCCTTGCAATTTTTGAAAATGTAATTACATGTAAAATCTTACAAGACAAATCACAATTTGGATTGTAATTTTGAATAAGTCAATCGCAATTAGTTATCGGTTGAGAGATTTTCTCAAGTTTGTTGAGATCCTCCCACCTTTTTCTCCAGACCTTCCTCCTATAAATACTTGAGGGGTCTATTGTAATTTTTATCTTTTTAGCAAGCAAGAAAACTCTGCAGAATTTTATACTCATAAAGTCTTTGAGCTTTATAGTGAAATATTGTAAACTTTCAAGTGATATCAAAAAGCTGGAATTTCAGTCTTTGAGCTGAATTCTTGTTTTGTATCTCAAATGTTCTTATGTCATTTTAGATCAATATCATTTTGTGATTACTTGAAGATTGTTGAAAGTTGCTGAAGAGAGATTCAATTTAAAAATCTGCAGTCTTTGTGCTGTAAATCTGAGAATTGAATTCTTAGTTAGTGTTAGAAATAGAGAAGAATTATAAGTCTTTATGCTCATAGTATTTCTCATTTAGAATAGTTGAAAGCATACATTATAATTTCAGTCTTTGAGCTGTTTTATCTTGTATATTTCCATAAAGTAATCGTTCTGAAAAAAGGTTGATAGGATTTCATTCTTTAAGACTTTGTGCTTATCGAATTGTTTTCCCGTCCCGAAGGAAATAACGGAAGTCTTTGCGCTTTCAGGAAACTTTATTTCCTTTCTCTTAATTTCACTGTATAGCTGTTGTAACAAGTTTTAGTAACATTTACTGTGTCTTTTCTGTGAAGAGAGAAGAACGTAATCTTTCCTGAAACAAGAGGAATGATTGCTGTCCTACCCTTAATTTTATTTAGTTAAAGGGGGAGCCTTCCCTTAATTAGGAGAGTTTAACTCACGTGCTGTGGTTGAAATCTCAATTTTGTACGCTTTCACGAGAATACAAAATTTCCAACCAACAGTTTTTGGCGACTCCGCTGGGGATACGAACGCATTTGAAAGTCTCTCACTTTCTTTTGAAGTCCAGTATTCTTAATTTGTTTACTTGTTTCTGTTTTAGCTTCTACGCTGGAAGGAATCCGTTATTACGTTCGTCGTAAAAAGGGACAAAGTTCTCAAGAAATATCTCCCGGTGAACAAGCTAGGTTTGAGCTGCTCACTAGTATATCTTCCCTTTCACGAACTACTAGCTTTCCTCCATCTAAGAAGAAAAAGCCCATCCCAAGTGAACTTTCAGCCTTTTTTAAGCCTTTGATTTCAGTTGTTCCTACTATTCAAGCGATGGCTCAAGGTCCATGGGGAGCAGCTTTTGGTCCTTTAAATCTTACTCCACCTCTTCATGCTCTTCCACAAGGCTCGCGTAAAAATCTGCCTAAGTTTTATGGAGACGGTAAACAGCACCCTGATGAACATATCAAAGCTTTCTCAATGGCTTGTGGTGTTCTAGGAGTAGAACATCAAGATGTTGCTGTACGTTTGTTCGTGGAAACTCTACAAGGAATTGCAGCTGACTGGTTTTACAATTTGAGAGCTGGTGATATCACTAGTTGGGAAACTCTCAAGACAAAGTTTGAAGAACGTTTCAAGCCCGCCGAAGATGAGCATGCATTGCTGGCCCAGCTGACTCAAATGAAGAAGGACACACATGAGAATATGCGTGAATTCATTGCAAAGTTTAATAAACTTGCAAACAGAATTCCTACTGATTCACAGCCTACTCCAGCAAATCTCAAGTGTTTCTTTATTAACACTCAGCTGCCAGAAGTCAGTTTTCTGTTGAGAAGGGCAACTCCAACAACTTTGGCACATGCTCAAGTCCTTGCTACAGAAATTGAAGATGATTTGATCTTGGCTGGGAAAATCCGGAAGGATCCTAATCGATTCAAAGGAAATTCTATTTCTGAGTCTTCTACTTCAGCTTCTACTGATCCTATGGTACAAAAATTGGCTAATGAACTTCTTGCCTTGAAGAAGCAGGTTTCACAAGCTTCTTTTGCTGCTCCATACAAGGATATTCCTAGGAGGACATATCCAAATTCTGCTTCCAACTATGCTGCCAGAAATCAGAATAAATTGCCTCCTCCTCCCGAGAGGCTTGCACTTGAAGCACCTCCGAAGAATACAGCAGTTGGTTATTACGAAATAGATCGAGAAGAACTATCTTCCAATGATTTCCAAGCGGAAGATGAAGCTGTTTTTAATCAAGAAGATGAAGAGGCAGCTGGCGACTCCACTATACGATACATGCATTATGATGATTCAGCTGAAAATGAAAATGTTGAGAGTCAAGCATTTGCTGTTATCACAAGATCCCAGACTCGGTTGGCTCAAAAGGATGAAGAAGCAAAGGTGAAAAACAACATTTAGTTGCCAGTGACCATTGCTAAGAAGGGAATGCCATTGCCTACCTTGACTAAGGATTCTTCAAAAAATCAAGTAAGCAATTCTCCTTCTGTTCTTTCTAGTGAACCCAAGACTAATGTATCTAATCCTAAAGTACAAGTTGAGAGTATATCATCTACATCTCTTGCAAATTCTTTCCAAGCTTTTGATATTATTGACCATGCTAGAAAGACTAAGATTCAGATGTCTGAAGTTGAGTATCTTCAAGCCAATCCTGATCAGCTTGAGAGATTGGTTAAATTTGTTAAAAGTAGTGAGACTCGTCCTGTTTTAAATAGCCCTATTGTCCAAGAACCCAAGAATCTGCCCAATAATTTGGTTATTATCCCATCCTCAGTTCCAGGAAAGATAGATCCTTTCTATATTTCCTTGCTCGTTAACGGTTTCAAATTGAGTAA